>QJOA01000353.1:0-65467 GCA_004155915.1 Monosporascus sp. CRB-9-2
AAAATTAAAAAAAAAAAATAAAAATAAAAAAAAAAAAAACAACATATAAGTATAATTAAAAAAACTTTTAATTTGGAAAAAAACCTTATTAAGATCGAATAAAATAAGACTAATTTTCGCAAATCCAGATTATATATTATCGAACGTTATAGCAACTTTAAACGCGTCGTAAAAACCACCTAAAATGTCCTTTTTTGATAATTAAATATAATAACGTTATATTAAGTTTTCGATATATAATAAATAAACTCGTTTTTTTTTAAAAAAAACGTTAAAAAATTAAAGCTAATACGAAAAATACGCGGATATATAAACCGTAATAATATCGTAATCCGCGTAATATTTTTCGAATTTTATCAAATAATAACTTTCGTAACCGTCGAAAATAAAAGAATTTTCGATTTTTTCGTTCGCGTTTAAATATGTTTATTAAAATATTAAATTTATTTTAAATTTAAATCGTTTATTATCCAACTAATATTATTTTATACATCCTTTTAATTAATTAATAATAAGTTATCGCATTATTAGAACTTAAAATAATTTTTTTCGTTATAATAATAGATAACGGTAAAATCTAACTTAAGAAATTAATAATTTAAATAATTATTATTTATTTAAAATTTTTATTTTGTTTATTTAAAATTTTTACGTTCTTTAATATTAATAATTATTATATCCGTTACTATAAAAAACTTTACTAAAAATCCAATCTCGTCGAAATTAAATATCCTTTTTTACGATACCGTATTTTACGACAATAACCCGAACAAATTTAAATTATTTGCAAAATATTTGTAGATTTTCGGATAAAACCCGTTAATAATCGATTTCTCGATTTAAACGCGTTTAGAATTTTTTTTGCCGTTTAATAAATTTCGACGCCCAGTTAATTCCGACGCGTTCCGTAATACGTCAAGTAAACAATATATTAACTACATTTTCAACGTATTAAAGCCGGATAGGAAACGTTTACGTATCTAGGTTAAGGATTCGGTCGATAATCGATTTTTTTTCGATCGGCGTTAATCTCTGAAAAACAAAAGGATAATATCGGCTTAAACGTATCTACCGTTAAAACAGTATACCTAAAGAATATAAAACTTTATAAATAAAATTAAGCTTTTTATAACTAAATTTCGGATCTCGTTTTTTAACTTGAAAGGCTAAATTCATTCTCGCTTTTTTTGTAAAGCGTTTCATAATATTAGTATTAAAAATGGGCAATTAAAGATATGTTGTTAAAATAGTTAAAGAAAAGTGTTTCGCTTATAGGTATGTCTCGCTTATAGGTGTAGCACGTTATAATAAATTATATTATTATATAAAATTTTCTTATGCATTTAATTTTATATAAAAAATTTTTTTAACTTGATATATTCCGCAACTTATTATAAGAAATTTAAACTTTATATAATATTATTTTATTCGACAACTACGTACATAAGCTTTTTAAGCCGACATTAGTTAAGAAATTGCGAACTTACGAAAGTTTAATAGTTATCTTTAAAGTAAGGCTTTATAAAATTAAGGTATTAATTTATTTTAATCGTAAAAATTATTAGTTAATTATTGTATTGAAAATATTAGATATAATATTTATCGTACAAATTATATCGTATACTAATTCTTTATATATTCGGCTTAGCTTTAAAAATAAAGCTTGAATTTATTAACTTTATATAATTAAAATATATTATATATTTTATTTTTATAAGGTTTTACTTTAAAGCAGATTAATACTTAATTACCGACAAGTTTCGACCTTATTTTACCTAATACCCGCTAACTTTACGGTTTAATAAAGTTAAATTTACAATTTAAAAAATATTAAACTTTAAAGGTAAACCTTAACCGTAAACCTTAACTGCGTAAAAAAGAGGTATTAAATTTTTAAGATTTTATTAGTTTTAATTAGTTTTACAACATCTCTTCGAATTATAAAACCCGTTATAAGAAAATTTATATTAAATAATCAAGCCATAATTTTAAACTTTTAATATTTTATAAAACGTTTTTTAAAAAGGTTTAGTCGATATATTAAAAATACTTCTTAATCGAAAGCTCTAGCCACGGCTGCGGGGCAGGCGCAGCCACAACTTTAAAAATAGGGCCTGATCTTGATAAGGTAAGTTGCGACTTTTCTACAGCTTCGTTAGTTCCATCTCAATCCGCTACACTACCTTTCAACTCCCCCGTTAATTTGGGATTTCGAATTGTCGGGCCCAACTTCCGGCCTAGGAATATACACACTCATAAACTGCAACATCGGCTCGGATCTCGCAGCCTCCTCTTGGCTTGCTCCTGCTGTTGCTCTTGGCTTTAACTTGCCCTGTCGCTGAGTCGCTGCTCTCCCTCGGCCGGCCCATCTCTCCGTACGTGCGTCACACCCATAGTACAATAGGTAAAGGATGCACATGGGCCTCGATACCTCCAGCCTTCTCGTACCTTATCTAACCGTACACACAGCGTATTAGAAGGGCTTTTGTATTGGGTGTTAGATCCGCGTCGACACGACCCGCCCGTCTTCTCTTCCCTTTTCCCGGTTCACCTCGGTTCACCATCTCATCTCTACGTCCTTGTCGCCCGTCACGATGCTGTCGAGGAGGGTTCTCACCGCTGCGCGGGTTGTCAACCTAAGCCGATCAGTACAACAGCCATTGCGGGGCATGCCGTTACCCGTGCTAATGAACCACGTTCGTACCTATGCCGACACCGTCGTCAAAGTCCCGCAGATGGCCGAATCCATTACCGAGGGTACTTTGAAGCAGTGGAGCAAGCAAGTCGGCGACTACGTCGAGCAGGACGAAGAGATTGCCACCATTGAGACTGACAAGGTAACCAATATATACCCGTATCTACCTCCGACTGGTCCGGTGCCGGCTCTGTTACCTTGCGCCGCGAGTTGGCTAATACGCTCGCTGTCAGATTGATGTCGCTGTTAATGCGCCGGAGGCTGGTGTCCTGAAGGAGCTGCTCGCCAACGAGGAAGACACGGTCGTTGTTGATCAGGAAATTGCCAAGATAGAAGGAGGCGCCGCGAAACCCGAGGGCGGCGACACGAAACCCGAGTCTAAGGAACCCCCGAAGAAGGAGGAGGCCTCCACCGAAGCTCGACCAGCTCCCGCCGAGGCTGAGAACAAGCCAGAGAAACCCGAATCAAAGCCTGAATCCCAAGCCGCCAAGCCCAGCCCCGCGCCCCAGCCTAAGAAGGAGTCCCAGCCGGCCGCACAGCCGGCTAAGGAGACGCCCGCCAGCACCGGTCCCATGCTGGGAAGCCGCGAGGAACGACGTGTATGTTCAATCGGGCGGATCTCGTAAGGCAGTAACACGGAAACTAACAGGCAGGGTACAGGTCAAGATGAACCGCATGCGTCTGCGAATTGCAGAACGCCTGAAGCAGTCTCAAAATACGGCCGCTTCCTTAACCACGTTCAACGAGGTGGATATGTCGTCGTTGATGGAATTCCGTAAGCTTTACAAGGACGAAGTCCTCAAGAAGACTGGTGTGAAGCTCGGTTTCATGAGCGCCTTCGCCCGCGCCAGCGTCTTGGCCATGCGCGATATTCCCGCGATCAACGCTTCCATCGAGGGTGAAAACGGCGGTGATACCATCGTCTACCGGGACTACGTCGACATCAGTGTCGCTGTCGCGACCGAGAAAGGTCTAGTCACGCCGGTGGTTCGCAATGCCGAGTCGATGGATATGGTTACCATTGAGAAGTCTATCGCCGATATGGGCAGGAAGGTCAGTCGGCATCTGGACCTGGTATGCCGGCCCTATTTGTAGCTAACTAGCTTTCCTAGGCTCGCGACGGCAAGCTCACCATCGAGGATATGGCCGGTGGTACTTTCACCATCAGCAATGGCGGTGTCTTCGGTTCTCTTTATGGTACTCCGATCATCAACCTACCGCAAAGCGCCGTGCTCGGTCTCCACGCCATCAAGGATAGGCCTGTCGCCGTGAATGGCAAGGTCGAAATTCGACCAATGATGTATCTTGCGCTGACCTACGACCATCGTCTGCTCGATGGCAGGGAGGCTGTTCAGTTCCTCGTCAAGGTTAAGGAGTATATTGAGGACCCGAGGCGTATGCTTTTGTAAGACGAGTATGGTTTGTGTGGGGCGCATCGTAGAGACGAAATGCCGTGGCAACGGTTGCGCGTAGCCCTGTGCATAGTGTACAATAGAGCCACATTTGCATGTCGAGGCGTATTGAATTAGACTTAGGTGCTTGGTTTCACACTACGGGAATCCCGTCTCGGTCTCTGGTTAGGAGGCTAACCTCTGAGGCAAGAAGGCCACGCTCCTGTTGCGTTATCCCACCCATGCGTGTTACGGCGTGACTTAGTATGTGGTGACTCGGCTGTCTCAACTCATCGGTATTGCTCTTGGTGGAGTACTTGTCAACCCGGGTGGGATCAATAGTCTTCTTGGAATACTCACCACGGGCAGCAGTGTGTACTTTGGAGTACCACATACACTATGGAATATGAGTACATCGGTGACTACAGTCTATTATGAACTCTAGGGTAGTTGTAGCCATTCGCCCCGTTGCGTCGTGATTTGGTTAGGTCAATTGCTTCTCGGCCCGCGTGTTGGGGTAGGGTTTGAAATTACCCACCCACGGGTACCCACTCACGACCCACGACCGTAGGTGGGTACCCGTGGGTGGTCTTGGCATTGTAGCAAAATACCTACGGGTGGTTAACCACGAATACGTCTGACACGCGCTTTCCTTCTTGCATGAGATAGCTCCTTCTGTGGACGTCTCGGAACGTCCTAATAACATCTTCAAGACGTCATGAATTCAAATAGATAAACAAGACGGTTCTCGGTCTTAAGATAGCTTCTAGTAAATTTGCCTCAGCTAACTCAGGCCTCTCTGGCTCGTTTTCTAATGTACTGCTGTATTACGCTAAAAATTAATCAATCAAATCCCATATTTCCGTAAGGAGCCAATGAGGCCTAGACGTTGTAGAAAAACGGGACCGTATAAACCCATTTTGACAAAATCACGATTTTTTTAAAAAAAACTTAATATAAAACTTTAAGATAAAATTTAATTATTATAAACCCTATTTATTTCCAATAAGTTTAATACAGTGCATACGCATCGAATATAAACTAATATATATAATGTTCTTTACTTTTTTTAGATGGTAATTGCAGCAAATATAACTAAGTTTAGTTTTCGGAAATGGGCGATCGCAAAGTCTCCGTAGCTGCGATGGAACAATTACCGGCCGCATTATTATGTACCGAGTTTCCTTAATATATGTAATATTAAACAAGTTTATATATTAATTTTTTCGACCGTACGGGTTGTTATTATTTCGTTACAGCCTTAAAATGGTTTCGAATTTAATTAGCCGAAACGCCTTTATAACTACAACGTAATAACTATAACCCGTACGGTTAAAAGAATAATTAACCGGGCTTTTCTTATATTGAATTACTTTTAAAAAGTTTATAGGAAAATATTGCAACCGGTATTTGTTGCGTTATAACTATAAGGGCGTTCCGGTCGAAAAATAAGTTGTACGGAATTTTTTTTTACTTTCTTTTAGGAGAAGAATTATTAAACTAGTCTTAATAAAAAAGTTATATATATCTATAATTTTTGTTATTTTAGAATTTTTTTGGCAAGGTCGAATAGGTGTAAGCTTTATTTTCAAGATTGAACTAAATATATAAATAATTATTATATAATTTAATTTATAACGTACTATATAAGCAAGCGTAATACTTTTTAGCACCTCGCAATAATAAATTCAAATAACTTAACTATAACATATCGCATTAATTAAAATTAATTTAATTCTTTTTCGCTAAACGTATTTATAACTTTTTAATAAGTATGCGTATTATATCTGGGCTTGCCGTAAACGTTATATTTCCGTTCCTTGGTTTTATTTAACCTTTTTATAACAATTACTTTCAGCCGCTATTAGCTGTATTTTTCCATTACTTTTTTCTTTTTCGGCCAAAAAAGCTTATTGCTTTTATATAATAGGTATTCCTTTTTTTAAAAAAAAGTTTATTGTTAATTTTTCGACGTTTATTTAAGATATAATTCGTTTTGCGTAATTGGGCGTTTCCCTCCCCCCCCCAAAAAAAAAAGATTTTATATAAAAATAATATATTATTTTTTTAAAAATATTAACCGGTTTTACGATTTTTATTAACGAGTTTCCTTAATAAATTTCAAACCTTTTTTTTAAATAACGTTTTTACTCTATTATTTTATGGATATTTTTAAAGGTTTTTGCGGGCCGGAAACGAATAGAACCGGCAAAGGTTAACGGGGCAAACAGTCGGCGTAAATATAACTGGAAGAATTTCAAGTTCGGAAAAACGTTATTAGGATCGAATAAAATAAAGCCAGCTTTTACGAATTTAAATTTGATATTATCGGACGTTGTAATAGTTTTAAAAACGTTATAATAGCCGGCAAAAAAAACTTTTCTTAGTAATATAGGTATAATAACGTTATATTAAGTTTTTAATATATACCAAATAAGCGCGTTTTAAAATAAAAATTTAAAATATATTAAAAGGTTAAAGCCGATACGAAAAATGTACGGGTTTATAAAATATAATAATGTTATAATCTGCGCAATATTTTTCGAATTTTATCGAATAATAACTTTTGTAACCGTTGAAGATAAAAAAGTTTTCGAACTTTTCGTATACGTTCAAATATATATATAATGAATTGGGACGGGGAAAATCGGTCCTGATCAGTCCATTTTCGAAGAACGTGTCACGAATGAGCCCAGGGTTCAAGAGATAACGAAGGCAACGTAAGCTGTATTCTGGTGTTAAGACCAGTCTGAAAGCAAAAACTATAAATGATGAGTGGTGATGTTCTCGGGGTTGCGCCCGGCGAAAAGAACCGCTAAAAATACATAGGGGGTGCTGATTAATCGATTAATTAGGCTATATGTCCAACCCTGCACCCTGCTCCATTTTAACCTTCCTTTTTTAAAATAAAATTATCCTTAATTTATCTTAAGAAATAATTAAATAAAAATTTAACGTAATTAATTTCTAACTTTATAAAACATATATAAAATTTATTAATTAATTTAGTTACCGTTTACGCGGTTTATTTTCCAGCTTTTTTAGCTTAAAACTTCGTTTTTTACGTTTAGCCAAATTTTTGCGCTATTTAATTTTCTTTTTTTCTTTTTATGCCTTATTTTCCTTTTTCTGCTTAACGATCGAGACTTTATATTTAGGCTAACCAGGCTAACCTTAAGGGAAATATAGTTCCGGTCGTTATGTTATTATTTTATAAATATCTTCCATTTATTTATACGGTATATTATACCGGCCTTTTACCATTATTTGTAATCGTTAATTACTTACGGCCGGTCGAAATTTATATTTTGGCTTAAAGGTAGGTTTAAAAAGCTATATCGGTAATATATGTTTGGAACGAATGGATTATGGGGAAGGTATCGGAATTACGGTAATTTATAAAATTAATTTTTTAAAATAGGGTTTTTTTTAATTAAGGGAAATTATGTTTAATTATTAATTATTTTTAAAATTTAAAGCTTTATTAGTATCTAGCTTTTTACTGTCGTTACTGAACGGGGATAAAAACTTGTTAGGTTATAATTTTGCTAACCTTAAAATATTTTTTATTTTAATTTAAATTTAAAGTACTTTTTAATTTTTTTTTATATTATTTAATATAACGCCCTTTTCGTATAATACAAACTTATTTTATCGTTTTGGATTACGGGTAATAAAATAAAACGCGTAGGTAACTTATAAACCGTAAGTTCAAAATATATTCTGGAACGGTATATTAGCGATCGCTATACGGGTAGGTGGGTTTCCGAATACTGAATCTTTTTAAGCCTTTCGATATTTCTGTAAAAATAACTTAGTACGTTTTTCGAACGGGTAAGTATTAAAAAATATAATTCTTTTTTTTAATCGAATATGTAATATATTAACTTAATAACCTTTTTTTCTGTTACCGATTAATATTTTAAGTTAGGTAACGGATTAAATATATTCAGAATTATAAGCCCGGACTGCTTTTTTTATCTTATTAGGGATAATGATAACCTAACCTTTATTAATTATTTTTCCGGCTTCTAAAATAACGGCCATAATTCCGGATAAAATATTTATAACGATTATTTAAATAATTACTGTAATATGTTATAATCGTAAATATTTTTTATTTTATATAATTATTAGGGTTTGCTATAATCCGGTAAATATTACGTTATTTTAAAATTTATCGGATTATAAAAAAAGTAAAATGGCCTTTTATTATGAACGGGTATTACCTTTATTATATAAAATAATAAAAATAAATCGATTAAAATGTAATTCCGGGGTTAATATTATAAGGGGATGAGGGGTACGGCTTTTATTATGCATTTTGTATAATACGCGGTTTATATTATCGATATTTTATATAAATATACTAGCAAATTATTAAAATCTTCAAGATATGATATATTTAGTTTTTTAAATTTTTCGTCTTTATTTTATATGGTACGCTTCTTAGATAACGATATTATAACTGGTACTGGGCTAATTAGGATATGCAGGTACGACTAAGATGATGTATAATAATTAAGGGTAATAATAATAATAAGTAGAGGTAATGTGTAATATGTAAATATATATGGATGTAAATATATCTATATCTGGATGCAAATATGTAAAAGTATAGGTAGGTTATAAATATCAAATTATATAAATACAAAAGTTCGTTAAAAAATGATACCGAATTATGTACGCAATTAATTAAATACATATAAGGTTAATATATTAAATTTTGTTATAAAAAACGTATACGCCGAAGAAATTCCTGATAATTTTATCCAATATTGTATAAAAAGGGATATGGTCGTCGGTACGTTTCTTTAATTAATTATACAATTATTTCTGCACCCATATTTCTTTTACAACTTTTTCCCCATAAATTATACCAACTTTTCTTTTCCGATTATATTTATTTTTAAAACTTAATATATATTTAAATATATACATAATTATTCCCGTCGTTTTGATTAATACCATAAGCTCCCGCAAGTTATCAAACTTACGCAGTACCTAGGGTTCTCGTGGAAATACAGACCCAAGTAAACTTGTTAACCTTATAAAAAAGTTATCCATTAAAAAACAATCCGGACCAGGTAATAAGTTATCAGGTTCTGGTAATATTAAGCCCGTCGATCGCAGGGTTAAGTAAAATATACGTAAGTTCGAGCATATTTTTACTTAACGTTATAAGGTCCTGGTTATATTAAATACGACCATATTTTTTAAACCTATAATTCGTTATATCGATAAAGCCTTAATTATTAATCGGGGTATTAAATTTCCATATAACCCTAATAATATCCGTAAACTTTAAAATCTAATATATCGCCGGGCGCCTATTTACGAATTAGCTTTTTTCTTCCAGTATAAATTCCGTAATATAATATTTAATTAAAATATCTTATTACTTAAAATACCGGTTATACATAATCCATAACTTTTTAAATTTTAGCCCTTTTAATATATATTACCGTTAATCGAGGTAACAAAAAATCTAATACCTAGCCTAATTCTAGGTACCATTAAGCAGATAACCGGTGGCCGTCGATTAATATCGATTATATTTTTATCTTTTAAAATATTTTAACCTTATAATATTATTTCGGGATCTTTATTAACGGTATCGATAATTCCAGCAGATCCGCGTATTATTAATTAGCTTTTTAAGCTATTCTTAAATATTAAAATATTACGGCTTTTTAACCTTTAAATTAAACGTTAACAAAAATTAACTTAATTCTGGAATAATTAAAATATTATATATTACGTAACGCTTAAGCATATCGAAAATAAATATTTTTTATCCCTTATAACATTCTTAACGAATTTTTATTAATTAATATAAAATATTCGGGATTATATTTATTAACTTGGTTAACGGTCCAGCTACCGGTCGGTATATATAATAACGAATTAGAGGCAAAATTTTTTAAATAATTACAAATACTTAATTTAATATAATCGCTATATTTTAAAACAAAAGTAAAAAGTTACCGTTTTATTTTATATTCGTCGAGATATTTCGAACCGGATTTACGGATCCTTTTATATCTTTATTTGCTAAAAATTTTCGGTATATTATTAACTTATTTATTTAAATTTTCGAAATATTTAATATTATTCCGTATAAAATATGTAAACAACGATATAAAACATTAAAACAGCCTAATTAATATAGTATATATCCATTTTTTAAGTATTAATCGATTCCGGAATTTTAAAATTTTTTTTATAATAATTATATCGGATTTATCGAAAGTTATAATTATACCTTCCGAAATAATCGGTTCGAAAATTTTAAGGTAAGCTATAAACGATTATTATAAATTAAAGAAAATATTCGTAACGATATTTATCCGATTATAAAAATATTCGATAAAAATTGGTTTCGGAACAAAATTAAAAAATATATCTTGGATTTTTAATACCGGGTAAATATAATTAAACGTATTAATTATAAATAAAATATGGTAAATATCATATAAGATAATAATAGGCAAGATAATAATAAAACGTAATAAAGTTTTTATATTTTAATTTTTTATAATTAATTACGTTAATCTTTTTCATTTTTTTAATCCGTTCGTTTTTAATATATTACTATCGTTTACGATTACGTAATTTTCGAATCGAGTATTAGGTATTTGCATTTTAATATTTATTTTTACAGGTTTTAAAACTTTAGACTGCCAATTTTTTGGTAATTTAATATTAATAATATTAAAAATATTCGATATTTTATCGTCGGGTTAATCGGTAAACGGTTTTATTTAATCGTTTTTTTATAAATTAATCGACTTCCAATATCCTTTTTCGTTTTTTATAAATTGTTTTAATTTATTAAAAATAAAATCCTTTATAATTTCGTTTTATTAATTTTTTTTAAATAATAAATACTTAAACCAGTAATATTATTAATTAAATATAGGCCATTTTAGCAATATTTAAGCTTTATATTTTTAAATATATTTATATATTAAAGTATATTATATAATAATACCAGGTTTTTTATTTTTAAAAATTTATTTCTTATTTTATTTTTGTTTTTCTGGATTGTTAATTTAGCAGCCTTATAACGTTAATTAGCAATAATTTTGGTAACCTTAATTACGTTCTTAACTTTCCTTTTTAAAAGCCGAATCCTTTGAATAATTAAATCTTCTTTTAAGGTATTAGAATCTTATGTTATAATTCTTTATATCGGCAGGATTATCTCGATCGATAAAAACGTTTTTTATCCGTATAACAGTTTATACGGGTTTAGGCCGTAACTTTTCATAATGGTATTATCGGCAAAGACCATCTTAAACAAAAACTTGACCTATCCTTTGCCAGTACCATTTATTACTTTTATTAAAGCTTTAACGATCAAAACGTATTTTTTTTTAACCAGGCCTTATTACCAGGCGGCATATACAGCTTCGACCTTTCGTTAAATCCCGAATATATTACAGGTTTTAATTATTTCGCCCTTATTTTTAAAGTTACCATTTATTTTGATTTTAATCGGAATACCGTATCGGTAAAATATATACTTATTTAAAAACTTTTTAATCGTTATTAACGTAATAAAACGTAAGGTTTTAGTTTTTAAATAATCGGATAATTCGTACCTTATTTCGACCGTAACCTTATAACCGTTATCGTTAAGCATAAATTAAATATCGATTACTTAAACAATAATTATATTAATAAATTACGAAAAACGGTAACTTTTTTCGAACCGTCGATTAACTACCTTTTAACATTTTATATACGCCCGTACTACCTTTCGAATATAGCTAAATAATTCGCGCTAATAATAAAAAGCTACTATACGATAATAAGTTAAATTTCGTCCCTTATAGCCATAATCCTTATAACATTATTTAATTACCGTAAATCGTTTTTGTTTAATGTCGATAACTTTACGGCTATCGTATTATTTATCCGCCTTACGTTATAAAATACCATCTTAACTATAATACTTTAACGTTTTAATTTTAAAAACGGCGTTTTTTTATATTAAAATTTTACGTAATTAATTAAAAAAGTTTAATATCGTAAAAAACTTAACGTATTTTGGTAACTTTTTAAATTAATTCCTAATAAAAAATCCTTATTTATTCGTTCAAGTAAAAATTAAGGCTATATCGGTTAAGATAAGGTTAAACCGAATAACGTTTAGCTAAATATTAATAAAATTATCGATTTTTCCTTTTATTAATCGTTTAACGCGTTAAAAGCTTTAAGCGGTTTTCGGAACAAATTATCAACGGTTAAATTCTTTTTGCCAAAAATATATTTAATTTCGAAATCGAACATTTTTATCCAGATAACTTAACGGGTAAACATAGCTTTAAGTAAAAAACTTATTAAATTATTAATTTAAACCATTAATACTTTAACGTTTATTTTTAATATAAATCGAATTCCGTAAATATAATTTCGGAATTTTTTTAAAACCTTAAAAATAATTCAATATTCCAGCTTACTAGCATTATAATTTAACTTAACGCCTTTCCAGGTACCACTTTCAAAACGCGCGGAATATTCGATATTATTAATTCTTTAACCAAAAATATTTCCAAAACCGTTTTTATTTACGTCCGTTTTTATAATAATTTTACCTATAACAAAATTATAATCCAGAATAATTAAGGTTAAAGTAATAATAATTACTTTCTTTATATTTTCCATAATACGGTTTTAATTAAATTCCTAAATAAAAGATTAATTTTTCCGGAATAAACGTATAAAAGGTTTAATTTTGATGGCGAAATATATAACAAAAATCCGATAATAAATAACGATATTTAAAAAAACTTTAACCTCCGAAACGTTTTTATATAGCAAAATTTCCAGGATTTTTTTTACCTTAGCTATATCCGGTTGCCGTTTATTTATTCCGCAAAGAAATCCGATTATAACGGTTATTTCCTGGTATTATTAAAACTTTTTTATATTAATCGATATATTAATAAGCTTATAGTTAATAAGGGTTTTATTTATGTTAACGATATATTTATATATAAATTGCCGAATCCCGGGAAAGATCTTTTTGTCGTTATATTTTGTTTTTAGGCCCTTAATACCGACATCGTTAATAAATAGCCGGGTAATATTAAATATTAAATCGTTAAAAATCCTTTTTATTACGCGGCAAAAATAAGCTATAAAGTTGGTAAACCTTATAAATATACTGGTATATTTAAAAAGTCCTAAAGGCATCGTAAAAGTGGTAAAATTTCTGTTAATAGGGGCTAATATAATCTGATCGTAACCGGAAAAAAAGTTTACCAAGATAATTAGCGAATATATAGCAAAATTCGCAAAAAACTTGTTGCAATTTTTTGGTATAAAGGCATTTTGTAAAATAATAACGTTTAATTTAATAACAAAATTAATTAATCGTAAATTATTATTTTTCTTTTCGAAAAAAAATTAGGTATTTTTATATACGGCATAAAATTATTCGAATATTCTATAATACCTTAATTAATTTATTTTTAAAGTTAACCGGCATTATTATGCCTTTAATTTGCTATACCTTATACGGAACTATCCGGATCTTATAATCTGGTATAATATTAATTTAATCTTGTTATAACTTTACTAATTTTAGGCTAAAACAGCTTTTTTGTAAAAAAATATCTTTTTAAATAAGGCCTTTTTAATATGGTTAAACTTATTACCAAATTAATTAAAAATAACCTTAATCCTTTCTTTAGTAAATCGGGTACTTTATATCATAATAATAAACCTAAGAAATAGGATAATTAATAATATACCAAATTTATCAGATTTTTTTTTACTTTAATTAATAACTTTTTAAGCTTTTTTTAGCTCCTTAACTTTCTAATCCGGGTTTCCGGGTAATATTAATCCGTTTGGTAGCATATTATCGATTAGGACCACTTTCTTCCATTTCGGCTTATATATCGTATTAATTTATACGGTCCGATTATTATTAATCTTTTGCTATATCTTGTTTTATAATATTCCATATAAAACATATATAAATTCTTTATCGCTAAATTGGCCTAAAATAATATCTCCGGGTTCCAGCTTATTACCTATAATTTTTTAAATTATTCTAAAGTTTTAATTAATATATATATTATTAATTAAAAAAACGTAAGGGCTTATAACGTATTCGTCCTTATTTTCGTTTATAAACCTACTTTCGCCAGTAAAGCGGTTTATTATTTTACCGGCTGCTCTTTTTTAAGCTTCTTATTAATACGGATATTACGCGTAACTTTTTTAGTAAGGACCAAAAAAAAAAAATTTTTAACGGGCCAAACTTTAAGGTTCCTTTTATCACGTCCGGATTCATATTTAACGTTATTTTCGATTTGGCCATAAAGTTAAATCCTAATATTAATAATTACGTAACGTAATAATTATTAACAATAAACAAAAAAATAATAATTAATTAGCTAATTAACTAAACGGGTACCTTAATAATACCTTTAAACGGAATTCTTTTTTAAAAATTAAAGCCTATAAACGATACACATATTTATCGCATAATTAATCCATATCGTTTAACGTACGACGTAACGATAACGCTAAACTTAGCTCCGGTATCGATAACTTTACTAATCAAATCTTCGCCGCCTCCATAGCCCACTTTAACTACCAGTCTGAACAACGGAATAATATATTCAACTAAACTACATTATTAAATTAACAAAACTCTGGCTTCTTTTTAACTTTTTATTTTATAACCGATATCCATAATAAAAATCCTAAAAAGTTTTTTCACTTTTAAAGGTTCTAATCCTCGTACTTTAATTTCGGTTATCTTAATCGTTTCCGTATTTTTATAACCAAATACCTTCAAAATCTTAATAATTATAAAGTTCTTAAAAGTTTCTCCGAAATCTAAGCAAATTTCGATTAATTCGGACCAAATAATCTTAAACTTTTTTTAAAATTTTTCTCGAATTTTTTTCTCCCAGAATTTAATTATACTTATCGATCAAACCTTTATAAGTAAAGATATTATCCGTTTAAGTAATATTATTTATTTAAAAAGTATTAATATCTATCCGAAAAATATTATTTATTTAAATATCAACTTTTATATTATAAAATATAAATCCTTTAAATATTAAGTTATTATCGTTAATTTCAAACTTAATTTTATTCCTTTTTATACCTTTAAAGTTATCTTCCTTATTTCTGGATCGCTTGGCCATTATAACGTTAATAAGTACCGTTAATTAATCGAAATTATTAATTTTTAAGGCTCGGATTTTTTTTAAATAACGGGTACCTTTATTCTCGACAGGGTCGCTTTATAATTATTTACGTAAAGGTATTTTTTTATAAAATAATTTTTTTCATAATCGACGAAATAAATTATATTAATTTCGGTTACCCTGGTTTAATTAATATCGAATTTTTATTAATTTGGTTATAAAATAATAATATACTTTTAAGGTTTAGTTTAATTAATAATATCCGGATCGAGGTTAATTAATTAATTGTTAACGCCCCGGAAAATATCGTTTCGCCGATTAAAATATTGTATTTTTTCTTAAATCGGATAAAAAAAGTTAGTAAATTATAAATCCATTTTAAAAAAAATTTCTAAATTAAAATTTACTACTTAATTACTTAATTTTTAAAAACTTAAAAAAATTAAATTATACTTAAAATAATTTTATTCTTTAAGGTTTCAAAAAAATGGTATAACCGTTATTAATAAGTAAGATTAGTCCGGTAATTTTTATATTAACAAATAAGTAATATTTTTACATATTATATCTAAGCTTTTAACAAAATTAATAAATATTTTGATTAAAGTTACTAAAACGTTTATTACGATTTTAATAACCGTTTCGGTAACCTTTTCGATTTCAATATTTATCTTATTTACGGTAAGGATTTAATCGATTAAATTTATCCGGCTGGAAATTAATTATATTAATCGACGGGTCGGTACCATAGTTATATGTCCAAGGTGCCTTTTGTTCTGGCGGAGCGTAATATTATAATATCCGGGTTACTTTTCGGTTTTTTATTTCGTTTTTGAAAATTTCGAAATTTTGGATTTGTTAGGCTTAATTAATTTTTAACTTTTATAACGCGTTTATAATTTCCGATACCTAATTAGTCCGATCCGATAATGATTATCGTAGGTGGGGGCTTTTTTGTTGCTGTTATCTGGGCTGTTAGGCCGAATAAAGCCAATCTTTATTTTTTTGATTAATGTTAAAACGGACGCCTTCGTATTATCGTTTACGTTTTTCATGTTTGAAAAATGCAGCCTTATTTATGGCCTAGCCTTTAATTAATATAAAAGCTTTATCGTAAATTATCGCGTATAAGTCCTTAAATTATATATTTAAATTATTATTAATTTTTTCGAGATAGCCGGCTAATAACCTTTTTAATAAACTTTTGATATATTTATCCTTATTAATTAACTACTTTTTCTGCTTAACTCTTTTTAAAACGTTTCTTACTTTAACGGTATGTTTTAAGTAATAATTATAAATCTGATCAAGGTTGCTCCGTTAAGCTTATTTAATCAAAGTTTTTAATCGATTTTTAATAATTCGAATTTGTTTTAGGTTTTATAATTTAAAAGTTTTTAAAACGATTTTAATTACGTTATCTTATTTGGTTATTTTATTAATAGTTACTTTAATTCGGTCCTTTATATTATTATTGTCGGTTCAAAATGGTAATTCGGTAAATATTTTAAATTTTATAAGCTTATATTTTTTATATAATTTAATAATCCTTTTAACTTAATCGATAATTCCGGTTCCTAAAAAGCAAAGGTCCGGATAGGTTAACGGATCTAAAAAAAACTATAAAAAACGAAAGTTTATTTATAATAAAAGTAAGGAAACCGTATTCGGGTTAATCGGTTTATCCGAAAGGTATAACGTCCGGTATAAGTATTACAAATCCTGTAAATAACTTTAAAGATTCGTACCCCTATAAAATCTTTCGTTTTTTCGGTATTTTAATAATAATTTTAAGGATTATTTATATACTTAAATCCTTAATAAGTTTTAAAAAACCGATTAAATTATTACCATTCCGGGGTTTAGCTTTATTAAGTTTACTATCGTAAGGATTTTTTATTAATCGGTACTGGGCGGTCGTATTTAAAATAAGGTTTTAATTTTTCGTAAAATTAAGGAAGTTTAATGTTAAAAGTAATCCGTATTATAACTAAACTTAAATAACAATTTTAAAAAGTTTCGATAAACTTTTAAAAAACTTGTTAAAGCTTATTTTAAATTAATTAATATTACCAATTTTTGAATTATTTAAATTATAAGGCATTATTTTAACGGGAATATATTTAAATATAAGGTAAATAACTATCCGTAATAATTATTTTAAATATATTTTTCTTTTTTATTAAATCTAAAAAATAAATAACTTTTTCCTTTTATTAATCATTTAAATAATTTTATTTTAATTAATGTTATATCGTTAATTATTTAACCGCATTTTTTTTAATTTATTAATTAATATTTTTATTACTAACTTTAACGTTATAATATTTAAGCTTAACAAAAAAAGTAAATTTTAAATAATACCGCTTAATAATAACCAGATAAGATATTATCTGATTAATGCCAAAAAAGTTCAGAATATATTACGTAACGTCTTTTTCTTGATTCCTGTATCGTATTAAAAAACGTTATTCCTTTTTTAGGATTTTTTTTTGCATACAAAATAAATAGCTTTATAACCTTATTCCTTTTTTTATTTATATTTATTATCCTGTTTATATCGTTAATTTTGTTATCGTTATATTTATTTTAATTAATCCAAATCCTAATAACCACGTCGCCAGTAACGTAATTTTGGCTTTTTCAGCCCTTATTAATTAAATTTTATAATTTATTTTACTACGTAATCTTCCTATTAATACGTATAATGTTCTAAATTGCATAATCGGTTTAGAACTTGAATAATCAGGCCAGGTTCCGATACCGGTTATTATCCGCATTTATGTTCCTTTGCCGTTTTCCGAATAAAGTTATATCTTTAGGTAAGGTATTATACTTAGGTAATCTAACAGCTTTCTTACTAATCGGAAAAAGGTTGCGTCGTTATCGTAATTATTAGTTATTTACCGCAAATCGTTATCAGGTTTGCATAATTGTAGTCGTAATTATAATCGTAATTACGCTTCTAATCAAGCCTTACCCCTTCCGTCTTATAATCGGAAATCGAAAGTTACCTCGGCAGCTAACTAAAGCCAGTTTCCTCTCTTTGGCAGCCAGATAAATTAGGACGGGGAGAATCGGTCCTAATCAGTCCATTTTCGAAAAGCGTGTTACGAGTAAGCCCAGGGTTCAAGAAATAACGAAGGCAACGCAAGCTGTATTCTGGTGTTAAGACCAGTCTGAAAGCAAAAACTATGAATAATAAGTGGTGATGTTCTCGGGGTTGCGCCCGGCGAAAAGAACCGCTAGAAATACATAGGGGGTGCTGACTAATCGATCAGCCAGGCCATATGTCCAACCCTGCACCCTGCTCCATTTCAATAAAAATATTAAATTTATTTATTTTTTATTTTTTATTATTTAATATAATGTTTAAATTAATTATGAATAATATGTGAGAATATGTAGCGTTTTACTAAATGTTATTGGTATAACGATGTGTATGTTATTAACGATATCTGGGAAGGATTCGGATGATCCATATTATGTACGGAAATATTAGATATAGGTAAGGTGTATGACTTTAGTGCAGACGTATTAGGGTAAGCGTTGTACGAGTTAATTAATTAGATGTATATTAACGTACCAGATCTTATTACGCTTTTTTACGTTATGTATATATAATAAAACCTTTAAAAAAATTTATTTAATATATTTAGAAATCGAACTTTAACTTTTATATAAAAAACTGCAAAAAAGGAAATAAAAATTGATGAAATTATAAAAATTTCGATAAAAATAATTTATTATATAATTTAAAATTAAACTTTTACTTTTTATATTAATAAGGTTAATACTTTAGCCGTTATAATAATTAACCGGCCTTATTACATTATCGTAACGTCCTACATAAGCTCGCGAACCAAATAAGCTCGCGAGCCGTTTTTGGTCACCTCGTAACAACAAATTCAAATAACTTAATAACAACATATCGCATTAATTTAAATTAATCGGATTCTTTTTCGCTCGGCGTATTTATAACTTTTATATAAATACGCGTATTATATCCAGGCTTTCCGCAAACGTTATACTTTCGTTCCTTAATCTTAACCCTTTTACAATAATTCCTTTCCGCTATTATTAAATATATTATTTTACAACCTCCTTTTTTTTAAACCCGATTTTTTTTTTAAATAATAAATATTTTTCCTTTTTAAAAACGTTTAACGTTCTATACAAGCATGCGTAACACACAAGCACTATATCTTAATACCAACATTATAAAACGCCTTATAAAAAAAGCGAAAATAAACTTAGCCATTTAAATTAAAAAACGAAACCCGAAACTTAATTACAAAAAGCTTGGTTTTATTTATAAAATCCCATCTTTTACCTTAATATACCGTCCTACCAATAAACGCGTCCGAACCGATTTATCCATTTTTCGTAAAAATTAACGCCGACCGAAAAAAAATTCAATTATTAACCGAATTTTTAACCTAAATACGTAAACATTTTTTATCCGGCTTTAATACGTTAAAAATATAGTTAATATATTACTAACCTAACGCGTCATAAAATGTATTAAAATTAATTAAGCGTCGAATTTTATTAAATAACCCAAAAAATTTAAATACGTTTAAATCGAAAAATCGATTATTAACGGATCTTATCCGAAAATCCCAAAAAATTTCGTAAATAAATCGAATTTATTCGGATTATAATTACGAAATACGGTATCGGAAAAATTTTTTTTCCAACTTTGACGAAATTAAATTTTTGATAAACCTTTTTATAATAACGAACATAATAATTACCAATACCGAAAAACGTAAAAAACTTAAATAAACGTAATAAAAATTAAAAATTAAATTATACCGCTATTTATTATTATAACTGAAAAAATTTATTTTAAATCTTAATACCGTAATAACCTATTATTAACAACCGATTAAAAAATCGTATTAAATAATAATAATTAAACAATAAATAAATTAAATTTTAAATAAATCCAGCATTTTAACAAACATATTTAAACGCGTACAAAAAGTTCGAAACGTTTTCTTATTTTCGACGGCCACGAAAATTATTATTTAATAAAGTTTGAAAAATATTACGTTAATAATAACATTATTACGTTTTATACGGCCGCGCATTTTTTATATCGGCGTTAACTTTTTATTTTATTTTATTTTTCTATTTTAAAACGTATTTATTCGCGTTATATCGAAAACCTAAATCGACGTTATTATATTTACATTACTAAAAAAGATTCCTCGCCGGCTTTTCCAATACATTCCAAGCTGCCATAATGTTCAATAATATCAAATCTGGATTTGTAAAAGTTGGGCTTATTTTATTCGATTTTAATAACGTTCTTTTCGAATTAAAGGTTTTTTAATTATACCTACGTTAACCGTTTTCCCCGTTAACCTTTGCCGGTTCCATTTTACCCCCTACAAAAACCTTTAAAAATATCCGTAAAATAACAAAATAAAAATGATATTTATAAAGGAAAATTAAAAATTATTAAAGTAATTCGCTAACAAAATATTTCAATCGGTTAATTTTATAATAAAAGGTTATATATTATTATTACGACTGGATCGAACGTATGCTAATGGAAGCTCGGGCTTTCAAGGACCCTGCCGAACCAGCCAGCGGGCATAAGGTTCACCAGGGTCGAAGCTTATCGGCAACCACGCATGTGAGCCTCCCAAGCCGACATCAGTCGAGAAATTGCGTACTTACGGGGACCCAGCAGTCAGCTTCAGAGTAAGGCTTTATAGGACTAAGGTATCAATTTATTTTAACCGCGAAAATTATTAATCAGTTATGATATTCAAAGATATTGGGTATAGTATTTATCGTACAAATTATATCGTATAATGATTTTTTGTATATTTGGCTTAGCCTGGAACATAAGGCTTAAACCTATTCGACCTTGTATTATATTATAATAATTAAAATTTATTTCCTTTTTGAAATTAAGCCGCATTTTAATTATTAAATTTCATTTTTTTATAGTTATATTATATTAATTGGTATTTTTGGCTTTTATATAAAATATATATAAAAAAGTTGTGTTTATATATTTGCTATTTTATTCGAATATTAACTTTTAACTATTTAATGTTATCTTTTTTTTCGTTTTTAAGTAAAAATTTACAAAACGTTACGCGAAGCTGGTGGAGTTTTTACGGCCGCCTTTTAATATAAACGCCGTATATTAAAAGTATATGGTAAAATTATAAAAATCGGTTTTACCGATAAAAATATTAAAGCCGGCTAACGTTATACCGAAAAAATTTTTTAAACCGAAACGGTATTAAAAGATTACGAAATAATATTTTAACCGGCCTTTAAACTAAAAATATTACCGGAAAAGGTAATTATAATCCGTAACGAAATTATTTTTATTTTCTATAAGGTTAAGAAATAACGGGAAAATATACGAATAGTTGTACGTAATTATATAAATGCGTTTCGTAATATACGGAATACAATAATTAAAGCGGATAGAGAATTTAACGATTTTAATATCAAAAATACTACAATCCGGTACGAAAATCGTAATTTACGAACGAAAATTAAAAAATTTAAACGTTTTAAACGTTAAATTGTTATTAAGTAACTTACTAAGATTTCTACGAATTTAATAAACGTTAAAACGGCGGAAAATAAAGTTATTAAATGTTTAAAATTTATAAAGGTTAGCGATTAGGTTATAATTAATAATTATATTAAAAGGTAAGCTGTTAAAAACGGTGACGTAATTTTAAATAGCTTAGATAGTTTTATTATATTTAAAAAACGTTGTTACGTTATTAAATAGCTTTTAAATATGTAGATTACTATTAATTTATATGTGTTTTGCCTATGCATTACTAGGGTCAGGCATTAGATGGGGTCCGAGGTTAAGAACCTTACGAAAGATTTATATAACGACAGATAATGCCCGGCAAAGGTTACTTTAAAAAAACTTAATAAAATTATATACGACAGAAAAAATTTAGCGTAATTTATTACTAAATTTTAAGAGTTATTTCGAAAAGTAAAAAGTTATAATATAAAATTTAAACCCGAAAAATATATTACGATATTTTTTTCCTGCTATAAAGAACTGCGCTAACAGTTAGTATAAAACGATTCAATTAATGCTTAAATAAACGGATTGTTTTTTAATAATTAAACGATAATTTTAATAGCAAAATTTAAACCGTATTAACGATTAAAAAAACGGAAAGTTTTATAACGCTTAACGAAATAACAATAAAAAAATAAAACTAATCCCGAAATAAGAAGCTTGCATAAATTAAAAACGGAAAATTGCTTTGCTTTAATGATAATAAATATAAATATTTAACGAAAAATTATTTTAAGTTATAAAAAAAAACCGTCAAAAAAAAAGGGAAAACGAAATTAACGTTAAAGGAAGAATAATAACGAAAATAATAACTTTCTTAATACTTATAATATTATCCGTAATAATAAATAAAGCGAAAAATAATTTATTTTTGAAAGTTTAAAAAATTTGTACTGTTTTGATAAACAAAGTTAAACGTTTATATTAGTAAACAATAGCTTTAAAATCTTATATAATAATACGATAAAATTATTTAAAACTTAACTATAATAATTAATATTATTAAATTTATGTAAGGTTGAATAAGTTCAAGCCTTATTTTCCAAGCTCAGCCAAATATACGGAAAATTATTACACAATATAATTTGTAGGATAAATATTATACCTAATATTTTCGAACACGATAATTAATTAATGGTTTTACGGTTAGGATAAATTAATACCTTAATCCTATAAAGCCTTATTTGAAAGCCGATTACTGAGCCCCCGTAAGTACGCAATTTCTCGACTAATATCGGCTTGGAAGGCTTATATGCGTAGGTGCCGATAAGCTTCGACCCTGATAAACCTTATACCCGTTACGGGTTCGGCAGGGTTAATATAACTTAAGAGATATTAAGCTTTATACGGTAAACCTTAAGAATAAACCTTAAAGGTAAACATTAAAAATAAACTTTAACGGTAAACCTTAACTGTATATAAAGGCTAGCATTTTTCTAAACCTTTATTAATTTCGATTATTTTCATAATTTTTCGAATTACTTAAAATATTATACCGTATAAGTTCAAATACGTAATATCGGTAATCTAAAACCGTAAGATTATTACGAAAATTATTTTATTAACGGTATACAAAAATTACAAAATTACCGGACGAATTAAAATTATTAATATTATTATCGATTTAAATTTTTTTTTTAAAACGATCGATTTTAACTTTTAATTTTCGAATATAATTTAATTCGCGAAAATGACGATAATCGATTTTTATAAAAATATATACTGGAAAATATAACGATATAAAAATATTTTTAACAAATTTAAAGAAGGAAAATAGTATTAAATTTTGAAATAATATGAGCTAAAAAATTACGAACGATATTTTGCCCGATTTTTGCGGCTTATAAAACCGCTTAAAACCTGAACAAAAATCAACATAAATTAAATAAAAAAAAAAGAAAAAATAGCGTTAATAAAACTTAGAAATTAAGGTAATAATTTATCATTTTATTTAACTTTATTTATACGATTAGGTTTTTTTTAGAAAAAATTATTAAAATTATAACGTTTAAATAATTTAAAGTAATAATTATAATAATTAATTACATTAAAACTTTAACATGCGAAAGTTTTAAAATAACCGTTATAAATAACGCTAACAACACGGTTTAAAAGGTAACTATAATAACTAAATACTTTAAATTATAACGACTACACGTTTTAAAATAATAATTATTAAAAGCGTTATATTTTTATACGTTTACTTTTATATATAAAAAAATTTTAGTTTAAAATTTAAAACCGAACGTTAATATTATAAATAACATTTTAAATTTCGAAAAAAATACGGTATTAAATATGAGATTAAAAGGTATTAATATTATAACAGATATAAATCTTATAATCATTATTTATATCGTAATAATAAAATAAATTTTAAAAAGTTTTCGTTTAAAAAATAAGGAAATTATAATAAAATAAATGTTAAATATTAATAACTTCTTTTTAAAAATATTCTCTGGAAAAATACAGTTAAAAAAAGGTTATTTAAATGAAAATATTTTAATAAACCTTAACGAGTTTTCATTAATAATAATTAACGTATTTCGAAAAAAAGGAATTTATATAACTTTATAATTTTCCTAAAAAAGACGTAACTATATAATCAAAATTAGATAAAATATTAGATTACTACCTTAATTTTTAAGCTTTATTAAACCTATTCCTTTTAAAGCAGCTTTTATTTATGTCGATTCTTATCGAGGTTTTAAGCGGTTTTCGTAATCCGAAGCAGCCGGGCAAATTATTATTCTTAAATTTTTAATTTATCTCGTTTTAAAATTTAAATTTCGAAATTTTTAAACTTATTATTATTTTCCTTTTCTAATTTCGTTAATAATTCCGCCATAATTGTTATATTTTCCGGCCTAGTTTTTATAAACATCGATTATCGTTATTTTCGTAAATTAAATCATATCCGAAAATTACAAGCCGAAATTAATTATTCTGGAAAAGTTTTTTTTTAAATCGACAGTAATATCGATAATTTTAATTCGTCCGGTAAGTTTAAGGTAATTTTATACCGTTAATAAAATGGTTTTTATAATAATTTGCGGTTATGGATTACCGGTATCGCATATCCGGATTTGCGTAATATAATATTTTAAATAATTCGAAAAGCTATAGGAACAATCGAGATTAACGAGAGCTCGAAAAAATGCCAGTCTTTTATGCGTAATTAAGGTTTACCGTTAAGGTTTGCTTTTAAGGTTTATCCTTAAGGTTTACCCCGTAAAGTTTACTATTTTTAAGTTATATTATCTAACCCTGCCGAACCCTGAAGCTAGTGGGTATAAGGTTTATTAGGGTCGAAACTTATCGGCAACTACGTATTAGTCAGCTTTAAAGTAAGGCTTTATGGAATTAAGGTATTGATTTATTTTAACCGTAAAAACTATTAAATTAATGATCGTATTCGAAGATATTAAGTATAATATTATCGTGCAAATTATATCGTATAATGATTTTCTGTGTATTTAGTTCAGCCTGGAAAATAAGGCTTGAACCTATTCGACCTTGTATAAAGTTAATTTTTGTAAATTCAGATTTAATATTATCGGACGTTAAAGTAATTCTAAACGCGTTATAAAAACCTGCCAAAAAATTCTCTTAAATAATATAAATACTGTTACGGCCAGCGAGGTATAGCATGGTAGCTAGTTTATTGGCGCTATGAACGAAGATTTTAAGCTGAAGAAAAGAAGGAAAGAAGGTAGAGTTGCAAAGTGCGTGAAGATTTACAAATGTCCTTATTCTCTGTATGGCAGGTGGCTAGTTCATGTGGCAGCTGTCAGCCCCATATAACGGTTGCCAGCTTCACAGTTTGATCCTGGTAGTTGCCGTTATATTACCCCCTTTTAGAAATTTGTATACGACCAAAAAAAATATGCAAGTTTTTGTTAATTATAGGTACCGTTTTTTTCTTGTTGGTCCGGTTTTTGCTTTCGCGGTTTTATTATTATCGGGATGGTTTTCGTTAATTTTGTCGGTAGCCGTTACGCGTATTTATTTTTGTAAACGGACCGGTGGTCCAGATATTTTAGGATATTTTGTATAGAACCGTTTTATTACGATCGGGGCGTTTTTAAAGTTAATTACGGTATATTATATTTCGTCGGAATCGTAACCTTTTTATTTAATTTAATATTATAATTTTTTATAACGTCCGTTAAGTTTGAATTATTCGATTTATTTTATTTTAAATTTTAGTTTACCGTTAATTATTTTAGGTAACGGTAATATTTAGGTTTATTAAGGTAACGGGTTATTATTGGCTTTACGTAATTAATTAGCATAAAATAAGTTAATTATTTTATAGCTTAACGGCAAATTAAAAACGAAATTATATCCGCGTTTTTTTATAATCTTGAACGGTTTTATTTATTATAAATTTAAATAAGTAATCGCTATTTACGTTACGAAATTTTTTTTACGGAAAAAAATTTTGTTGCCGACTTCAAAATTAATTAAGTAACGTTTTTTGTTAATTTATATTTTTTAACGTTTTTACGTTTTTAATGCGACTTTTTTTTATAAACGTTTAAACGTTTTTAATTTATTTAATAATTATTAATATCCGTAAAATTAATTCGATTTTTATTTTTGTTATATTTAAGTTTAATAAAAATAAATTCCGGATGTTTTTATTTAAGATTACTTTTAAGAAAATTATATTAATTAATAAATATTATAATAAATTATATGCGGAGTTTAATGCCGGTATATATACGCTTTAATCGTTTTAATATTTATCGATATAAAAACGTAAACGTTAATTTAATTTTTGGTTTATAAATTTAATAACTTTTTAAATTTACGGGTATAAAACGTTTTTGTAATAATATTTTATAACGGTAAATTCGTTTAATTTAATTAAAAAATAAAAAATAAATTAATTTACGTTATTATTAATTTAAATAACGGATATTTAAAAAAAATAATATAAATATCGATAATATCGGTTAATTAAGGTTTCGACGATATTAATTTTTTTACTTAATAAAGTTATTATAATTTTATTAAGTTTATTAATAAACATTTATATATAATTATAACCGTAACGGTTTTTTGGCATATTTTTTCCGTCGACGATAACGTAATTCCAAATATTATTCGGAATAAAGAAAAGGTAAAAAAATCCCGAAGTTTTATTTCGAAACGTTTTATTCCGACGGTAATCGTAATAATTCCGAATATATTATCGGATATTTTGCTTAAGCCGGGGCCAGGTATATTTCCGTATTAATATTTTGTTTATTTTGTTTTAATTAGGGTACGTAAATATTTTAGGTACGTAAATTTTGTGGATAAGTACGGTACGAAAAAAAAAATGCGGCCGTTAAATATTTTTTCGGGTATTATTAATTTATTATTCTTTTTTGCTTAGATTTTGTACCTTATTTTCGTAATAAAATATCCATAATAACATTTTTTTATGAGGTTAATATTAAAAGGTAATATCGAAATTTAAAAAAAAAATTGGCTTATCGGATTTAGCGCGTAAAAAAAACGCGTTTATTTGTAAAGTATAATAAGGCTTAATAATCGGTAATAATAAAAATTTTTTATCCTTAAAGTTTAGGGTAATAATATTTAAAGATTTGGATTATAATAAGCAGTTTTCAGTTTTAAATAAAATATGCCTTTTTTATTAAAATTAAAATTTTCGAAACATATTTTACGAATTTTTATTTATTATTTTTTATTATTATTAAATAATATTTTTAATTACGTTACGGGATACGTTTATTTTTATTTTAATCGGTTGGCCAGGTTAAAAAAAGGCTAAAATTGAAATTTCGTAAATAAACCGTTTTATTTTTTAGAAAACTGTTTTTTATTGAGGTTTTATTACGAAAAAGGTATTTTTTTTTAATAAATAATTTAATAATTCGGTTATGTTACTTTTATGGCAATAAAATATTCGTACGTAATTATAAAATTTTATAAATAAACGGATTACGGTATAGTTATTAAAATTTTCGAATTTTTATTTTTAAATTATTTTAATTTTGGTTAGATCGATATAAATATTTACGTTTACTTTTATAATAATACCGAAATAGTTTATTTTTTAACGTTAAATCGGGATTTTTTGATGTTTTTTTAAAGGTTAGTTTTATATAACCGGTAAATAACTTTTTCGTAATATTTTTAATAAATTTTTTCAAGGCCGGAATAAATTAGTACGTCGTTAACGTAAACGTTTACGTAATAATCGAAAAGTTTATATAATTAAGTGTTAATAAATGATTATTATTAAGTAAAATTTATTTTAAGTTTAAATAAAAATATTTTTTATTAAAACGTTTTTTAATAAGTTTTAAATGTTATTAAATTTTTCGATTTAATAACGACGTAAAGTTTATAAAACGTTTAAATAATATTAATTTTAATAAAATATTTAACGTTTCGGTAATTAAATATAATACCATTAAATAAAAAGGTTAAAATAAAACGACTTTTTAAATGTTAATTTTTTTAACAATAATCGATATAAAACTGGCGTTTCGATAAATAAGGTTTTGGGGTAAACAGAATTAAGGCGGCGTTTTTTTGTATATATAATTCGATAAAGTTTATTTTTAATAATTTATTTATTCCTTTTTTTTTAACGGAAAGTATTAAATAAGCGTCCGGTAAATAAGGGGTTTAGAGGCGGGTATCGGCCGGTCGAGTTCCAAAATTATATTATGGCTAGGTCGGAAATTTGGGAAAATGTTAACTTTTTTTTTCGAAAAGAATTTTTTTCAATAAGCAAAAGGTTTTGGTAAAAGTTTCCGGATTCGTTTTATATATTCCGGATCTTTATTTTCGGGAAAAAAAATTCTTTGGCCGTTATATATTTTTCATTTTTATAAAGCGGTTAACGTTACGACGTTTAACTTTTTGTTTTTAAAAGAAATAGCTTTTTAAGGTAACGGAAATTTACTTTATCGTTTTATACGGGGGTCGGTTTTTAATTTATTCGTTAACGAGGCGATAATTATATTATTTTTAGCGACTTTTATCGTAAAGATGGTCGGCTTGGTATCATATATATCCGGTATATCTTTTTTATTTAATATATCCGACGAAATAATAGCTACGGGTATTAGTATAAGGTTATTTTTAAGTTTTTTCCATAAACGTCGGAGGATTTGGTATTATTTATCGGCTTTTTTTATAACGCGGTTGCGGTGATGAACGTCTTTTTGAACCTTAAGGTCGATATACCCGTTTAATAGGTATCAGGTTGGGAATTTAATTGCCAGTAAGAACTTGGCCAAAGCTGGGAGGTCGTCGGGCCAGATAATATTTTTATTTTTACAGTTTAATAATAAGTTGTATTTTTTTATTTAATAAAAACCGATAAAAATATCGTATCCGGTATTTATAATTTAAAAAATTTAATCGGAAAAACGTTATCCGTTAATTTCGAACGTTATAATTATTTAGATTTTTATTTAGTTAGTAGGTTACTGCCGGTAATTTTGTAATTAAATTAATTTTTTTAGCCGGATAATACGAATTTATAATTATTTTTTTTATTTATTTAATAAAAAAAAAGTTAACGAAAAATCGGGTTTGTATTCCGGTATTATAAAAAGCGGTAATACGTAAATTAATTTTATTTATTTAAGTTTACGTAATTTTAATAAAAGTTTTACATTTTTTAAAGTTACTTATTTCCGTTATTATTAATATAAAAAGGATTATCGAAAAATTTTCCGACGGGTTTTTTTTTTAATTTGTTAAAATTAAGCGAATTTTTTATTATCTTTTCCGTAACGATCTTTTTTTTAATAAGGTAATTATTAGCTTTATGTTTTATTTTACTATAGTTAAAGTATATATTAATTTTTTAATAAACTTTTTTCTCGATTTTTAATAAAGGTTTGCCGGTATTACCCAAAGTTTTCGATTTACCGGAATTATTACTTAAACGGTGGTTTTTATTTTTATCTTTCGGTTTATTATTATTTAAGTCGTATAATTAAGGTTTACGTTTTTGCTGGCGTTTTTTTTAGGCGAGCTGGTTATTATAAACGGTTATAATAACGTAATTATAAAACTTTTCGTAAATAACGTTAAGATTATAATTATCCTTAAAAAGGCGTAAGTTAAAATTTGGGGAAATATATTTTTATAAAATTTATTTTTATTCGTTTTCGGTAATTTTGGCCTTTTAAGCGAAAGCGTTAAATTTAAAAATAAAATCGTAAATATGTTAATTTTTGTTGGGTTTAAAGGCGAAAATACGGAAAGTATTTTTAATAACGGAAATTTAATTCGGGTTATAATATAATAATTTTAATATTTAAATTATTTTAGTTACGTAAAAAAAGGTTACGTATCAATCGGTAACAAATTTTAATTACTTATTCGGCCTTTTTTTTAAGGAAGTTTATTAAATAAATTATACAAAATTTTTCGTTCCGAAAAGTTAATTTATTTATTTCGAATTTATTTATAACCTTATAAATTTAAGCGTTAAATTTGGTTTTATTATTGTTAAATTTGGTTAAATTATTAACGTAAGCTTTCTTTTTTCGGTTATAATTAGGATTTGTATTATTATTTCCCGTAAACTTGCGGAAGGCGGGCCATGCTGCCATATTGGTAGGGCAAAACGTGCTAGTATTACCGAAAGCGTTATTAATTATATTTTTTCGACAAGGGCGGTTGGTATCGTCGGAAGGAATGGGGGAATAATGGCTTTGTTTGGTTTAAAGGCGAACAACTTCGTTATAAAGTTTTTAAAATTCTCCCTAGATATCCTGGTTATCGTTAGCTATTTCGTCGATCAGTTAGCTATTGGGATCGGTTTTTAAGTAGTTATGGTTTTGGTTTTGGTTTGATAAACCTTTTATTTTTACGGATTCGGTTTCGTTTTGCAATACGTCGTTTTTTACCGTTTCTTTAAAGTATTCGTCGTTTTTTGTGTTTTGGTCTGGGTTTTGGGGAAGCATTTCGTTTTTTGCACTTTCGATTTTACCTTTAATTAATTTAAGTCGCTTTAAACGTTAATTAGCTGATAGATAATTTTTCTTAACAAATATTTAATTTTGATATTAATTAATCTGGGTTTTGATCTTAACTTTAGTTTAGGACGTGTTATTTTTCGTTGTTACGTATCGACGTAAAAGATATGGTACCTTATTTATTAATCGTTAGGCTAGCGAGGAAGGGCATAAGCTTAAAATAATATTACGGCTAGCAAGGTATAACAGGGTAGCTAATTTATTAACGTTATAAACGAAGATTTTAAGCTAAAGAAGAGAAGAAAAAAAAGGCAAAGTTATAAAGTGCGTAAAGATTTACAAATGTCCCCACTCTCTGTGTGGCAGGTGGCTAGTTTATGTGGCAGCTGTCAGCCCCATGTGACGGTTGCCAGCCTCACTGTTTGATCCTGGTGGCTGCCGTTACAAATACTGTCATATTACGTTTTCAATATATAATAAATAAGCGTATTTTTTAAAAAAATTTAAAACCCGTTAAAAGATTAAGATTAATACGAGGATTACGCGGGCATATAAACGTACCAATATCGTAATTAACATAATTTTCGTAACCGACGAAAATTAAAAAATATTTCGAATTTTTTACACTTATTCGAATATATTTATTAAAATATAGCATCTATTTTATACATACTTTATTTATTATCGTATTAGTATTATTTATTTCGATTTCTTAATTAGCTATTAATAATAAATTATTCTAATATTAAAAATTTAAATATTTTTGTAATTATAATAACAAATAATAATATAATTTAAAATTAAAGAATTAATAATTTAAATAATTATAACTTATTTTCATCTTTATTACGTTTATTTAAATTTTATAAATTTTTCAATGTTGATAATTACCATAGTTATTATTATAAATAAAAAAAATTTATATTTAAGTTACGTTAAAATTATATACATAAGTAAAAAAAATAAAAAATAAAAATAAAAATAAAATTTTTTTTAAATTTTTTTAAATTTTTTTTTTGCAATATTGTATTTTATAACAATAACTTCAATAAGTTCGAATTATTTACGAAATATTTTTAAAATTTCTGATAAAACTTATTCATGATTAATTTCTCGATTTAAACGCGTTTATATATATATATTTTGCCGTTTAAAAAATTTCAAAGCTCAGTTCATTTTACCGCATTTTATAGCGCGTTAAGTAAATAATAAATTCGTTATATTTTTAATATATTCAAGTTACATAAAAAGCGTTGACGGATTTAGGTTAAGAATTCCGTTAATAATCGAAAAAAAATTTTTAGGTTGCCGTTAATATTTTTTTTTATAATATCGATTTGTGCGTATTTATCGTAATATCGTGCCTTTAAGGTCGTTAAAGTAACTTTATATATAGAATCAAGTTTTATATAATTAAGTTTTAAGTTTCGTTTTTTTTTTTTCATTTTAATAGCTAGGTTTATTTTCTTTTATTTAATAGGTTCGTCTATATTGTTGGTATTAAAAATGAGCAATTAAAATAAATAATTAAATATTTATAAAATTGGTCCGCTTATTAGTTTGGACTGTTTAATGGTATGGCACGTTATACGGTTACGTTTTTTTAAAAAGCAATAATACTTTTATATAACTGAATTTAAGTTTGTTAAATTTGAAAATTTCTATTAATTTATATATATTAAATTTCGAATACTAAAAGTTTATTCAGGATTCCGGTTTAATAATTTGATTAATTAATCGATTAATAAGAATCCTTAAATTCAATATTTAAAATAGTTTTTTATTAGAGCTTTAATTTAAGTTAACATATTTAAACGTTTTTAACGCTTTTTTATAAAATTGATAAAATTTTATTATACGCGTATTAAAAACGTAACGAATTTAAGTTATAATTATTATACAAATTAAAATTTAAAATTAAAATTTTTTTATTTTCAAAAAGTTATTGTAATTTCAATAATAAAATTATAAATAATATAATTATATAAATGTAACGTAGTATATAAGCTACTAACGGAATGTTACAGTACAGGAATAGGGGTTCCTGTATTTGGAGAAACCTGCCTTTGGGTACGGCTAATCTTCGGATTAGGGAGAGCTTGGCTTTCCCCGCGTCAAGGTTAAGGTGATCTAAGTAATTTAAGTAATTTAGGTAATCTGGGACCAGATTATATAAATTATATAGATTTACGATATACTTATTAAATTTAGAATAAATATATATAACAAACGGTTTTTATGTAGATAATACCTATTTAATTTCGTTTTTTAATTATTAATTTCAGCCTTTAATTAAAGGTATTATTTTTTAATTAAGGGAAAAATCCGTAAATTTTTTTAACGAATAAACCTCCGAATTATTTATTTAATTATTATTATTTGCAAATTAAGACCTTATTTTGGATATTGTTTATACCTTTAAGTGGATATATAATAGGTTCGTTATATTTTGATAAATTTTTATTTAATAATTAACGAATAATTTAAGGCCTAATTAGGTACAAATTTTTTTAAACTTAATAAAAACGATATTATAAAACGACGTTTAAAAGATAAATATATTCGATTTTAGTTATTAGTTAAAAAAAAATTAGTAATTAAATTAAATAATTTACCTTATGTTAAAAAAGTTCTTTAATAAATTAATAATATGGTATTTATTATTAAAGCTAAGGGTTTAGGAAAACTTTTTTTTTTAAATATAATAATAATTTACCTTTGTTTTTAAAAAAACCATTAAAATATTTTTAAAAGAATTTGAAAAGGAAAAAGTTAAAAAGGAATATAAAGTAAAGACTTAAAAGGGAAAAAAAAGAGAATTTATAGTTGAAGAAAGATTAAACCTTTTGGTTTAGGAAGTTATAAAGTTGAAAAAAAAAGAACGCCAAAATTACTCGATAAATAAAGATTTTTATATCTTTTTTAAAAACCCCTGCATCCTTTTTATTCGATACCGACCGGATTTGAAAAAGAATTATACCTTTTTTTGCTTATTACGAAATACCCGACGTTAAAGGTTATAAGTTAATTTCCTTTAAACTTTATAATGAAATTATTGATGTAAAAACATTTTTGATTTAGGCTAGATTTTACTTTAAGTTTTATAAAAAGTTTTTGACGGAAGATTATTAAAAGGTAATGGTTATTTCGTAATTGTTTACCGGAAAAGTATTCGATTAGTTTAAACTTATTTTGAAAGATTATTTGACGAATTATTTTTTTGAATTTATTAACGTTATTAATTATATTTTTGAAGTTTATAAATATTTCGAAAAGCCAATACGAACTTTATTTAAGGATACGGATAAATAATAATACGTAATTAAACAAATGTAAATTTTTAAGTAAATTAAGTTAGCAGCCGAATATATAATTAAATTTAACCGTTGAATAATAATTTTTAAGCTGTCGAAAAGCGCGTTAATTTTTCCTTTTTATAATAATTTAAAGATTTAGGTTAAAGATGAAATATTTAAGGTATTTAAAATTAAACTTTTCGAAGATTATACCGACCAGGTTATTATTATCGACCGACGTGTTTTTAATTGGTATCTCGAAAAAAAAGGAACAAATAAACGAAAAAATAATAAACGTTTTAATAATAAAAATAAAAAGGATAAATTTTAAAAGAAAGTTAATATTGTTTTAAAAAAGTCCAAAAAAGATAGGTTTAACGTTAAATGTTTTAATTATAATAAAAAGGGTTATTATAAAAATAAATATTACTTTTTAGTTAAAAGAAATTTTAAGAAAGGAGGGATTTTTTAGCCTAAAAAAAAGGTCCGTACGGCCGAACAAGAAATAGATAAGGAGGAAGAGGACGAAAAAGAAGCTAATTTTACCTTTATCGATTAGGAATTTATTATTATTACGATTAGTAGGGTTAAAAATGATGACCTAAAATGTAAAAATTGTTTTATTTGTAAGGATTTTATAATTAAAACTTGTAAATATTATTTAGGACGAATAGCTTTTAGGGAAGTTATTACGTTAAAATATACTTATTACCTTAATATATAGGATTATGACATATACGATTAAAACGGTTAGCTATAATAAAATTTTAATAGTTATAAATAGTTGTTTCCGGAGCTTTATGAGCTTTTAGAATGCATGGTATACCTTAAGTATAAGCTATTAATAAATGACCATAAGTTTTTTTATTAAACCGCTTGCTAAATGCATAATTACTTATTTTACTTATAAACCAAAAAAGATAACGATTTTTAGTTAAGATAGGATAAAAAGGAGATATTTATAGAACCAGATAATAAGTATTGATATATAAAAACCTTCCGATAGCCAGATTATTTTAAAATTTATTATTTATATTCCGAATTAAAGCAAAGTTGGATGGTTATATTATAAAAATGCTTATATTATTTTTTAATATTTTGTATTTAATACGAACTTTTAGATATAGGAATAACTTTTTCGAAGGTTTACTTTTCTGACCTTATAATTTGCAAAATATAAGATTTAGAGATGAGCTAGAAGAAGGTAGTTACTTTTAGATGCCAGTTTGGTATTAGGAAGTGGTATAGGTATATAAACGATTATTATATTAAATATGTTATTAAGAAAGTTTGCGAATAAAGGCGTTTTTTAATTAAAAAGGTACTTTAGTTAAAAAATTACGGAAGTTTTTAAAAGTAAGGTATTAAGGAGTTTATAAATATAAAACCTTATATAAAGTAAAAAAATGATTACGGAATTAGGTCGAAATTTTTATTTATTATAAAAACAAAACGTTTAACGTAATAATTAACTTCGAAATAAAAAGTAATTTTAATTTTTTTTAAAAATAATTAAAAAATACCAGATTTTTTAGAAATATAAACAGCAATTATATAAATTACGAATAGTTAATAAAAGCTTATTTATTGATGATAATAGTCGAATTTTTAAAAAGACCAAAAAATTTATAATTTAGGTATAAAAATATTTAAAAAGGGTTACTTTCGATATAGCCGACATTTCAGGATATAACGTTATTCTGGGAATGTTATAATTTCGTTTTAATAATTTACGTATTAACTTGAAAAATTAGACGCTTATTTAAAATAATTTTATAAATCTGTAAAAAGAAAATTCTTATAAAATTTATTACGTAATTAAGGAAGCCAAAATTTTAAGTCCTATAATAATAATATCCCTTAAATATAAACGGTTTAAAAAATTATTTAAGGAATAAACTTGCGAAAAGTTGCTTAATTATAACTAATAAGATTACAAAATTTTTATAAAAAAGGATATTATCCGAAGCTTTACCAAATTTATTATATAAACCCCGAAAAAATAAAAGCTTTTTAAAAAAGTTTTCAATAAAACTTTTTTTAAAAAAAAATTATCTAATTTTTTAAATTTTTCGTTAATTACTTTATAATTATGGTATCTAAAATAAAGGATAACAAATAAAGGTTTAATAAAAATAAAAACCTAATATATAAACGTATATATAATTACCGATAATTAAACGATATTATTATCAAAAACGGATATCCTTTAACTTTTATAAATATCCCAAAAAAAAGTATTAACCGAACCAAATAGTTTATAGCCTTCGATTTTAAAAAAAGATATTACCTTATACGAATAGCCCAAAAAAAATTAGAAACCCGTTTTTTAAACGATATATAAGTATTATAAGTATAAAATAATACCTTTCGAATTTAGTAATACCTTAGCAAGTTTGTAATACATAATTATAACCACTTTACGTAAATATTTAAACAAATTTATTTTTCTATATTTTAATAATATCTTTATTTACTTAAAAACCTTGCAAAAATATAAAAAATATATCGTATAAATACTGGAAGCCTTTAAAAAGGTTAACTTATTAATAAATTTAAAAAAAAGCGTTTGGTATACGTAAAAGTTAAACTTTTTAAAATTTATCATTATTTTTGGACAAATTTAAATTTAAGATTTTAAATTAAAAGTTATTAAAAACTGGCCAATTCCCGATAAAATAATTATTATTACTATCTGTTAATTTTTAGGATTTACCGGTTATATATATTAATTAATTAAGAATTTTGGAAAAATAGCTTATCCCTTAACCAAGCTTATTATTAAAGAATATATCGGAAAAGAATTCGAACTTTTAAAAAAAAAAACCAAAAAACCTTTTGCAAAATTAAGGAAAAATTTATTAATGTTTTAATAATAAAGCTATCCAACCATAACCAAAAAAAAAAAAAGATTTAAAATAAACGCGTTAAATTATGCTTTTGGAATAGTTTTAAAGCAACTAAAGGGTAACGAAAAGTAGTATCTAATGGCTTACTTTTTTAAAGCTTTTAAAAACGTAAAATTTAAATACCTTATTTACGATAAAAAGTTGTTAGCGATTATTTTAATATTTAAAAAATAGGAACCTTTTTTTAACGGAACAAAAAAGTTTTTTTATATTTATTTAAATTATAAAAACTTTATTCGATTTATAACGATTTAAAAGCTAAATAAACGTTACGAAAATTAAATAATCTTTTTGTTTAAATTCAACTTTAAAATTTATTATATTAAGGGCAAAATAAATATCTAAGCGGATATTTTAAATTGAAAAGAAAATTATAACGTAAAAATTTCCAAGCGTTATATATAAATGCTGTATTAAAAGAAAAATAAAACGGTATAGCTATATATAACCTTGAAATAACTTATTTTAAAGGAGTTAACATAATTTAAAAGCTTTTATAATCCAAAAAATAAAACGAAGTTAAATAACTAAAAGAAAAGGATAAAAATTAATTATTATTTTGCGACAAGATTTATATTTTCCGTTAATAATACAAGGAATTCGTTAAAAAGTTCTACGAAAATCCTTTATATAAACATTAAGGAATATACAAAATAATTAAACGACTTTAAAAGAAATATAACTTTCCTAAATTCCGCCAGATAATTAAATAAGTAATTAAAAATTATAACGTTTGTAATAAAGTTAAAGCAATTCGTTATAAGCCGTATAAATTACTATAGCCTATAAATATCCTTAACAAAGCATGGAATATTATAACTTGGGATTTTATTACTAATTTCTCCTTATTAAAAGATCCAGTTATTAAAGTCGAATACGATAAAATATGGGTAATCATTAATAAACTTATCAAATATAAATACTTTTTATTTTTTAAAGGAACCGTAACGGTAAAATAATTAGCTTACGCCTTTATTCGATATTACCTTAATAAGTACGGAGTACTAAAAAGGGTTATTTCCAACCGAAATAAACTTTTTACATCCAAATTCGGTACCAGCTTTTTTAAGCAAATTGGTATTAAGCTCAAATTTTCGATAATTTATCACTCTTAAACGGATAATTAAATAAAACGGCTAAACCAAACCTTGGAACAATATTTTCGAAACTACGTTAATTACCAACAGGATAACTAGGTTAATTTTTTACCACTTGCACAAATAACCTACAATACGTCCATAAACAAGAACATAGGCATATTCCCTTATATAACTATATATAAATACGAAGCAATAACCTAAAAACCAAAATAATCAATTTATAAAGCTCCCGTTCTTACCATAATAACTTTTCGAACAAAAATAATAATAACAAAAATTAAAACAATACAAACCTAACTTTAAATAAAGTTATAATTTTTGTAACAAAAAATAGCCCAATATTATAACAAGAAAAAAATTAAGGGATTAATTTTAACAAAAGGAAACAAAATTTACTTATTACGTTAAACATAAAACGTAACTTTAAGTATTTTACAAATTAAAACGAAAAGGTTTAACGATAAGCTTAATTTTAAAAAATTTGGCCTATTTAAAATTAATAAAGTTATTTTAAAAATTAATTATAAATTATTATTACCTAAAACCATAAAAATATACCCTATATTTTATATTTCCTTATTAAAACCAGCCCTAAAAAACGCCCTGTTTAAAAAAAATTTCGTATTCGAAAAAGACGATAGTAAGTATGAAGTCGAAAAAATCTTAAATTCTTGAATAATTAAAAACAAGATCCAGTACTTAATTAAATAAATAGATTGCCTATCTGAAAACAATATATAGGAACCATTTAGTTACTTGTCGAATACGATAGACCTGGTAGAAGAATTTTACCGACGGAATCCTAACCGACCGTTTCTAATCCGGCCCAGGTCGTAGGCGATAACGATTTCCTGCCCAAATCTAGATTTATAACGTTTTAATCGAAAAAGGACGTCTTTATTATAACGTTTATTTCGAAGTAAATTATATTTATTTTGCTTTTACGTAACGTAATTTTTTTTTCCCGTTTTTTCCGTTTTTCCAGTTAATCGAATTCTAAATCTTTTTTTAATATTTTTAAGTTTTTTTTTTAAAAAAAGGTTTTGTTAAAAATGTAAACGTTTTAATTTTTTAATAATTTTTTTTAATTTTTCGTTTTATTAACGCCGTAATTTAACCAGCCTTTTTTTTACCGCCTTTTGCTTTTTTTTAACGATTTTCTGGTACGTTAAAAAGCTATCCTTAATTTTACGTTATTTTTGCAATAAACGGTTTTACGTTTTGTTTATTTTTTTTAAAAAATTTATTGTTAAAATGTTACAGAACGAACGTTAATAATAAGTATAATAGTTATAACTTAAACGTTTTAAAACGAAAAAAATAATTAACCTTATTAAGTTTAATATAATTAAAGCAGGGAAAGGCTTTAATATTAAAATTCTTAATTAAATCAGTACAAGTATCGTAAAAATCGCGTTAATTCGGGCAAGGTTTTTTTTTCCTTTTTTCTTTTAAGTATAATTTATCATAATAAAGTTAACTAAAAAAAGCTTGGAAAACCTTTTTAACAAAAAAAAATTACTTACGGTTTTTATTTTTGGGATAAAAATCCTTAAAAAAGGGAAATAATGTTATAATATAGAAATAAGGGTTTCTGTATTTAAAAAAACCTGCTTTTAAAGCTTAATACGGGCCCCGTACGGCTAATTTTCGGATTAAGGAAAGCTTGACTTTTCCCGCGTTAAGGTTAAGGTGATTTAAGTAATCTAGGTAATCTAGGTAATCTGGGACCAAATTATATAGATTACATAAATTATATAGATCTACGATATACTTATTAAATTTAAAATAGATATATATAACGAACGGTTTCTTATATAAATAACACCTATTTAGTTTCGCTTTTTAATTATTAATCTAAGCCTTTAATTAGATGTATCGTTCTCTAATTAAGGGAAAAGTTCGCAAATCTCTTTAACGAACAAACCCCCGAATTATTTATTTAGTTACTGTTACCTGCAAATCAAGACCCCATTTTGGATACTGCTTATACCTCCAGGTGGATGTATGACAGGTTCGTTACACGTAAATGCAAAGTTAAGTAGGTTTAAGTTTTATTTCCTAGCTAAGCTAAATATATAAAATTTTATTACACGATATGATCTATACGATAAATATAATATTTAATATTTGCGAATACGATAATTAATTAATAATTTTTACGGCTAAAATAAATTAATGCAAGGTCGAATAGGTTTAAGTCTTATTTTCTAGGCTAAGTCAAATATACAGAAAATTATTATACGATATAATTTGTACGATAAATATTATACTTAATATAAAAAGCTAGCATTTTTTCGAACTTTCGTTAGTTTTACGGTTAAAAGTATTAGATATTAACTAGGAAAAGTGTTAAGAATTTAATTTCGGTCGTTTTCATAATTTTTCGCACTATTAAAAATAGTATACCGCACAAGTTTAAATACGCGATACCGATAATTTAAAACCGTAGGATTATTATAAAAATTATTTTATAAAATTACCGGACGTATTAAAATTATCGATATTATTATCCATTTTAAAAAAGTGGTTTCTAAAATAATTAATTTCGGCTTTTAATTTTTGGATACGATTTAATTCTTAAAAGCAACGGTAAATAATTTTTGTAAAAATATATGCCGGAAAATATATAAATTATAAAGGTATTATTGGCGAAACTGGGAAGGAAAGGTTACAATAAATATAAGAAATTTAAAGTTTAAATTTTAAAACGATATAAGAAGAATTACGAACGATAATTTGCCCGGCTATTCCGGATTGCGAAAGCCGTCTAGAACCTTGAAAAAAATTAACGTGGATAGGAGCTGCGAAAGAATAGGTTTAGTAAAACCTAGGAATTAACGTAGTAATTTATCATTTTATCTAATATTTTCTATACGGTTACGTTTTCTTTAAAAAGAAAAAGAAATTAATGTCTTAATTTTACAAAGTCTAAATTTAAAATTAATTAGTAAGCTTTCGTAAATACGTAATTTCTTAATTGATGTCGGCTTAAAAGGCTCGTGTACGCAATTACCGATAAGTTTGAACTTTGATAACCCTTATACCTACTAGTTAATTCGGCAGGGTTAAATAATATAGCTTAAAAAATATTAAATTTTATATAATAAGATTTAGAAATAAATTTTATAAGCAAATTTTAAAAGTAAACTTTAAAGATAAACCTTAATTATGTATAAAAAGTTAGCATTTTTTATAAAAAAAACTTTCGCTAATTTTACGGCTCGATCGTTTTCAAGGTATTTTTTCGAATTACTTAAAATAGTATATCGCGTAAGTTCAAATATGCGATACCGGTAATTTATAAACGCAAAATTTTTAAATTTTGAATATAATTCGATTCGTAAAAATATTAATTAAAAAAATTAAAAAAAATTAAAAAAAATTTATTTGGCGAAAAATATAACGATTATAAAGGTATTATTAAAAAGGTTGGAAAAGAAAGCTTATAATAAAATTAAAATTTTCGAAATTTAAATTCTAAAACGATATAAGCCGGGAAATTATAAACAATAATTTGTCTGGTTGCTTCGGATTACGAAGACCGTCTAGAACTTTAACAAAAAAACTGACGTGGATAAGAGCTGCGAAAGGAATAAGTTTAATAAAGCTTAAGAATTAAGGTAGCAATTTATTATTTTATCCAATTTTGTTTACACGACTACGTCTTTTTAAGGAGAGCTATTAACGTAAATAAGTATATAACTAATTTTAATCAAAGTTTTATATATTTAATTTTAACTGTTTATTTTTAAATCATAATATATTAAATTAACTTTAAATAAACGCATTTTTTAAATAAATTTATAGCGTATTATAAACCCGCGTATTATATTTAAGTTTGCCGCTAATAATATTTATTTAAGTACGGTTTATTCTTTACAGTAAACTTTTTATAACGGCTACTATTAATCTTTCGTAATTTGAAACTAAATATAACTACCGTCCACCTTCCGCATTTTAGAACCGGATAAAAAAGGCCCGCGTTTATAACTTAAAGATATTGTAGACAATAATCTTTTTTTCGATCGGCGTTAATTCTTGCGAATTGGGTATAATGTCAAATTAAATATGTCTTATCCTTCCGTCTAGATTTCTTTACGACGACTACCGTAAACCTTTCGTATTTTGGAACCGGATAAGAAACGTGCGCGTATATACGTTAAGAGTATAATCAACGGTCGTTTTTATATAATTAAAATTAAGTTATATTATTAATATTAAAAAATTAATAATTAAAGTTAAATAATTAAAACGTTAATAAAACCAAACCGCAAGTTTATTTATAGTATAAGTGTCGGCAATTGGTGCTTTCAGGTGCTACCGGCTGGTGGACTTTGTTCAGGCTAGGCAGCAGAATGCTGCCTGGGACAGCCTTTGTCCATTGATGATCCTTTGTTACCTAATCGTGTATGTAAAGGCGATTGCTTACGGACTAGATTAGTCCTTTCCTAGAACTTAGAGAATTAATATAAAGCAATTACGCCAGATTTCTGTATTCGATTATTGTAACTGTTAATATAGTAACATTTTCTAGTTAATTGGTAACCGTAGTACGTTATACGAAATGGTTAATTGTAGTTTAAAAGTTAAGTTAATAAGAAAAAGTAAAAGATTTAAAAGAAAGTTGCTTAATTAATAATTTAAGAAAGAGTTAAATAACAGTTAACGATAGTAAAAAAACGTAAAACCTTTAAAAAGTTTCCCGTTAAATAAATTAATAATTTATCCTATAACGGTTTCGTTTTTAAAGGATGGAAGTATATAAATAACGATAACTTTTTCCTTTTTTTTATTTCGAACTTTTCCCCGATTAGGAGGTTTTTTAAGATCAAGAATTTTATAATAAGGGAAAGCAGGCGGAAAAATAGGAGGTATTTTTAATGGAAGATAACCCGTTGCCTTAGTAACAAAAGTTAAAAGTAAATTTGAAAAAATTTGGGACCTTAATTTAGAAATAATAAACCGAAATAAATTTGAATAAATTTTATACGTTTTTAGGTATTAATATAAGTGGGATTAAATAAAACGTTAAAGTACGGAAAGATAAATATTAATAGGTTGAGGATAATGTTAAAGATATAAGGTTTTAGAATGAAAAGATTAACGAAATAATATTACGATTAAACGATATAATAATAAAGTTTTTAGATATATTCGGAAATAAAACGTTATAAAGTTCGAAAAGCTTGCAAAATATAAATATATAAGCAAAAACGTTAAAGAACGTTTAGTTTATAGTTCGGGTAAATAGTTCGAAAGAAGTTCCCGTTATAATATCCGTTGTAGTACCTATTGTAGCGCCTGTTATAACGCTTATTATAGTGCCCGAAGAAAGCGACGTAAAAAAAATTAACCCCTTAAAAAAAACGAAAAGAAGTTTAGGAAATAATTTATTAAAAAATCCGATTTTTTGAAAAAAGTGAAAAATAAAAAGGTAAAGTTACCGTTTAAGGGAAAAAAAATTGGTACGCGGAAACCTTAACGATTTAGATAGTTTATTAAATTTTTTTAAAGTTATTTAGGGATTTATTGAAACGATAGAAAGGATATTATAATTTTTTTAACAGCTTTTCCGGCTTTAGTTCCAGTAGTTTAGATAGCTTTAATAATTTAGGTATCCGTTTAAAGGAACGGAAAAAGGATTTTAAAAAGTTTAGTAACGATTTAAAGTTTCGTTAAAAACATTTCGATTTCTTTTTAAATAAGGAGAATTATTTGTTAGGTTGGGTTAATTGGGAGTTATGGGATAACGTTTTTAACTTTATATTAAAAGAAATTAGCTATAAGGACGGTATAAAATTGAAATAAATTAATTAGTTGCGTTTAGCGAAGGTTATTATTAAGACCTATAAAAAACCGTTTTTTAAGTTAATTATAAATATTAAAAAAAGAATAAAAATGTTAAAGATCTTACGGAAAACTTATATAATGATAAGTAAGGCCCGGTAAAGGTTATTTTGGAAGGAGCTTAGCAAAATTATATATAATAAAGGAGACCTTATATAGTTTATTACCAAATTTTAAAAGTTATTTCGAAAAATGAAAGGTTATAATATAAAGCTTAGGATTAGGAAGTATATTATTATGTTTTTTATTATTGTAAAGGATCGCGCTGGCAGTTAATATAAAACGATATAATTAGTATTTAAATAAACGGAAAAAATTTTTTTTTTGCAACTAATCGACGATTTTAACAATAAGTTTTATAACCGTATTAACAAAAAAAAAGAATAACGGACGGTTTTATAACGTTTAAAGGAATAAAGGTAAAGGAAATAATAATAACTTCCGAAATAATAAGCCTACATGGAACAAGAACGGAAAGTTACTTTGTTTTAACTATAGCAAGTACGGACATATAACGAAGGATTACTTTAAGCTTTAGAAAAAGAAAAATAGCAAAGGCAAAAAAGAGAAGTAAGGCCGAAATGGAGGTAGAAATTAGGGTAACAATAATTAAAGCAACAGCTTTTACAATACCTGCGGCGACGCCCGTGGCGGTAGACCGGATAAAGAGCAATTTATCCCTAAAGGCCTGGGAGATTTATACCGTTCCAGTAAAGGAATATTTAGCGCTTATGTTAATGAATAATAACTTTAAGACCTTATATAATGGTACGATAAGGTAATTTAGGAGTTAGTTATAATAATTAATATTATTAAAACTATAACGTTTAAATACCTTAAAGCAGAAATTATAGTAATTAACTGCCTTAAAGCTTTAATAATCGAGAGTCTTAAAGCGACCGTTATAAATAACGCTGGCGAAACGTTTCGGAAGGTAGTTATAATAGCTAAATACCTTAAGGTTATAATAATTAAAAGCTTTAAAGTAGTTATTATAAACAGTGCTATGTTATTAGATATTTATTTATTTATAAAGGATAATAAAAATAAGTTACTTTAGGACTTAAAAACGAACGTTAATATTACGAATAATATTAAGAATTTCGAGAAAAATTCGGTTTTAGATATTAAAAATAAAGGAATTTATATTATGACAGATAAAAAACCGGTTGTTGTTACTGCCGTTGAAATAGTAAAGTGGCCTTTAAAAGGGCTCCGTAAAGAGAATAACGAGATTATAGTAAAGTATATGTTATATATTAACGACTTTTTTTTAAAGGTATTTTTTGGAAAGATATATTACAAAAAGGAAGGTTACCTGAATAGGAATACCCTAGTAAACCCTAACGGGTCCTAGTTAATAATAATTAACGTATTTCGAAAAGGTTTTTTTTATGGCTTTATAAAAAACTAGAATTTATTATTAAGGTTTCGGAATCGACGAACGACAAAAACTATTAATAAAAATACGTACTGGGGAAGATATTTGGTATAAATAACGACGGTGACCTGAAAAGGGTATTCGTTAACGCTTTTAAGGATGGAAAAGTTCGTATAACGGATAAAGTAATAAAAAAAATTATCCTCTGGTACCGCCGTTTTTGTTACCCCAGCATAAAACAATTAATTTGAATTATTAAAAAGTTTACGGGGATAAATTTAAACCCTAACGAAATAAAAGCGTTATTTTATATAACGTATAACGAAAAAAAAAATACGGAAGATTTTATTTATAAACCTATAACGATAAGGGTAATATATGGAAAAGATTATTTGGTAAAATATGGGCTTAATTAAACCCGTTAGCATTAAAAATAATAATTATTTCGGTTTTATTATAAACGATCTTTTACGTTATAAAAAATATTATTTGTTTAAAATTAAAAACGAAATATAGTAAAGTTTATATGCTTATATTATACGGATAATTAAACGTTTAAAAACGATATTTTTTAACGTAAAAGGTTAAAATAAAAAAATAAAAATCTTACGCCTAAATAGCAGTAAAGAGTTTAATATATCAATTATTAAAAAGTTTTACGCAATTAAAGGTATTAAACTAATAATTTCTAGCTTTTATAATCAATATTAAAAGGGAATTACGGAAAAATGTATCCAGTTTTTATAGGATAAAGCTTATATAACTTTAACCTAAATAAAAATCCTAATATACTTTTAAGATTTAATAATGGAAGTTATAACGTATATAATTAATAAAATTGGATAGTTTATAATAAAGGATATAATATTAATTAAATATTTTAAAAATATATTCGAATTTAATAAATTATATAGATTTAATAATAATTATTTTCGAATTTTTAACAATAAATATATAATCCTAATTAATAAAAATTATAAAACTAAATTAAAAAAGTTAACAGCCGGTAAAGTCAAAAATATATTATTAGGTTATTAAAAGACGTATAATTATAAGGTATAACTTTTAAAGGGCGGTAAGTTATTTATAATATTATATGTTATAATTTATAAAAATCTAAAAAAATTAAGGAAGTTTTTCGACCTTAAAGATATTATTCAATCGTTTTTATAATCTATATAAAAGCATTTAAGATACCGTTAAAAATAAAAAGGTATCGAAGTAAAAAATAAGAATAATAACGTTATTTCGAAAAACGTTACGGATTAGGAAATTAAGCAAATTAAACGTAAAAGGGAACGTCCAAAAAAGATAATTTTTAAGCTATATACCTTAAAGGCTTTAAATGAAGCTTTTAAATTAATACACGAATTAAAGCTAACTTTAACCCAAAAAGGCGAAAATAGTAATAAAGGTTTATATACCTTTTATTTTGTCCTAGACGTCGACGATGACAATTTTTTAAAAAATTACGGAAACGCCGATCAGGCTATCCGGAATATTTATAAATATTAACAAATAGCTAATATATTAAAGGATAAGTACGGTAATATTTTTAAATTTAAAGATTTAAAAAATATTAACTTAAATAAATTATTTATTACTTATAGGTTATTTGCAGTAATAAACGATAGCCCGTTTTTAAAGGAAGTTATAAAAGGCTTAAAACGAAAGATATAATTTAAAGCAATTTTTATAAAAATTAAAAAAACCCTTTTACGTAAAACCTTTAAATTTACGTTTTTTAGCGAAAAAGTTTATAGATATTTTATTAATACCAAATAAATGTTAAAAAACTATATATATATATTTATAAAAAAGCTAAATAAATATAAGGTATATATTTATACGAAAAGGTTTATTTAACGAAAAGGAATTAATTATAATAAAATAATAATAAATATTATAAAAATTATATATTAAAGAATTTTGATGACCTTAATTATTTATTTAAACTAGTATATATTTTAAATCGATTTTATTATTACGTATTTAAATAGTAATTTAAAAAAAGTTATTTACATAAAATAATTCCTTATATTAAAAAAGTATTTCGATACATATTTTAAAAATAAAAGAACGTACCGTTTTTTCCTTAAAAAAGTTATTAAATTAATAAACTTATTTTACGGTTTAAAATAAACCGGAATTATTTAACAAAAAAAAATTTAAAAAGATATTTACGAAGTTAAGTTTTTATTTATTAATTTCGGATAATGCGATTTATTATAACCTTAAAACCGGGTACGTTATCGCTTTATACGTTAATAATTTCTTATTTTTCGGAATTAATAAATAATAACTTAAAAACGTTATTAAAAAAATCGTTAAAAACGTTTTTATTAAGGATTTAAAAAATGTAAATTGGTATTTAAGTATACGAATTATTCGTTTTTTACCGATTAATAACATGAAGTTAAATTAATAACAATATATTAAAAAGTTATTAAAATTAATTAAGCTAAACGAAATACGAAAAAAGTTTATATTATTCGTTAAGAATTATTTAAAATACGTTATTAAATACGAAAGTAAGGTTAATAAAGAAAATATATTTAAATATGTAAATTTAGTAAAAAGATTAAATTTTTTAAGTTACATTAATAAACCGGATATAACGTTTATAACCTTAACTTAGGTTAAGTTTATAAATAATTTATTATTTAAATATTAAAAATATATTAAAAATATATTACGTTATTTAAATAATATAATAAATTTATTTTTTCGGTATAAAACATTAAAACGAAATTATCCGTATTAAAAGTATAATAATTAAAGGTTATTTAAAATAATAAATATAAGTTTTATAAATAATTAAAAATTAATAAAGTTTATTATAAAGTACGTATTTTTTATGATTAAAACGTTTATATTTTAAAATTTTAAAATTATAAAACGTTATTACGAAATATATTATAAAAGCGGAATATGTAAATATAGGAATAATTATAATAAAAATAACATAAATTAGAGACTTTTTAATAAAGTTAAGGCTTATATTTAAAGGTTTTATTTTTATTTTAAAAAATTATATAAAAATATTTAAATAGGTAAAAAAAATATAGATATTACGAAAAAAACGTTATATTAAAGTTAAATATTATTACGTGCGATAAAAAATGCAAATAAAAAATATTAATTTTTAATACGTGGAAAGTAAAGATAATTTTGTAAATAAGTTTATAAAGTTATTTAATAAGACGGACTTTAAACGGTTCGTACGGAACCTGGAATTTAAAAAAATACGAGATTAAGGTTTAATCCTTATATAGATTAGTTGTTTTTAAATTTGATTTTGAACTTTTCGGATTTTTTAACCGTGGTTATTTAACGTAAAAGGGTGTGTCGGCAATTGGTGCTTTTAGGTGTTACCGGCTGGTGGACTTTGTTTAGGCTAGGCAGCAGAATGCTGCCTGGGATAGCCTTTGTTTATTGATGATCCTTTGTTACTTAATCGTGTATGTAAGGGCGATTGCCTACAGATTAGATTAATTCTTTCCTAGAATTTAAAGAACTAACACAGAGCAATTACGCCAGATTCCTGCATTCGATCACTGTGACTGCTGACAATAAGCTCATATAAAAAGTTATATATAATTATAAAAATAAAGTATTATTAAATTATTATAAATTTTCGATTTTTTAAAAGTTTAAAAAATTAAAACGTTTTTCGAATTCTTTTTTTGCGTAAATATAATTTGGGCCTTATTAATTCGTTACGGAAATAAAGCATTTGATTAGTTAATATTTAACATTATAAAGCAGTATTTAAATAACTTTGAAGAAAATAAAGAACGAGCTAGCGGGCCATGAGCTAGCTGATATAAGTTGCAATTATATTTCTTCTCGATAGCTTTACGGCTTACATCCAGTTCTTTTTCGTTACAGCTGGATGCACCTCTACTAGAGCATTTACTAGATACTGGGTGTATATATTTATGGCAGTAAATTATTAAATTATGCGGTAATAGCAGTCACAGCAAATGCTAGAGTGCCCCGAAATATACTGTGGTATCCCTTTAACCATTACTATCAACGCCCGGATCTACTTGAAGCAATCAATGCGAAAGGAATGCAAGTTCACGTTATCGGTATTTGCGACTGTAGATGCAGGGAATACCCGAGTCTTCTACTTCCAGCTTTCCGTGGGCTGGGCGGGCTGGGCGTGCATCACCTACCTTGTAAGTCGGCGGAATGCGGGTGGAGGTATGAGGTACTTGTACGATCTAGTTGACTCGCAGTTTGGTCTAATGAACCAATCAATTCCTCGTCATTTTACCCGGTCTTCCGGAGTTGAATGTTCGCATCGGGAACTGCAGATGGTGACGACTTACCAAAGAATTGACCCAGCCACGACGAGGAGGAATACGGGTATGTGGCTGGACGGAGCCAGCAACAGCCGCTCACCAGCTGTCAGAAACCGACAACGGCTAAGCTCCCTACCCGTATGTGGCGCATGTGGCTTCCCCATAGAATAAGTGCCTCAGGCCGCTATCTTCTTCTAAACGTAACCAGTTACATTCAAGGAAATTGATTGAATGAACCAAGCTCCAACAGCTTCAATATCTTGCGACGAGACAACACCCACGACTTCGACTCCGATAGTCTGACCGCATCCTACTCGCCCCATCGAAGGCCCGACGCTTCCGAGATAGACAGCGCCTGGAATATCTTGCGGCCGACTCGATTCGCGGTGTTTGCGGCCCCACCCGATTACATTTAGCACGAGAAGTACGGGAAAGAGAAAATACGGAACGGGCCTTCAACATGTCAAACCGACAAGCTGCCTTGTGAGATTTAATTGGCCTTCTTTGAATGTAGCAAGCTCTGACATAGCTGCCTCATAGGTCGCTCTATCGACGTTCCTTAAAGCTGGCTCTCGACTGGGCCGTCCACCGTCACTTATGGCGAGGCCAAGCTCTCTACATCCGATCCCTCTTCGAGGCCAACCGGAACATCACAGATACGAGGAAACAAAGGGTACGGCTCCCACAGCTCCACCGGCCACTTGTTAGATCTGGCGTTGATCAAACCTCGGATGGCTGACGTGAATGAGCGCGGGATATAGGCGTTATTGCGGGAGACCGAGAAGCTGCTGGAGACATGGAAACACCCCGACCCGTATTGTCATCCTACAGCCCCCGGAGGTGCGTTTACGGCTCGAGGAATGGCCTACCACTAGAAACCGGGATTAGACTGACCGACTTTTGAAACAGGCTCCAAGTATGAGCGGAACCTGCCAGTACACAACACTGCCCGTGAGTTCCCCTCGGTCATGTTCACATCGCGCTCCTATTTAGTACTGACGTTGATCTAGCGCCGCCACCGCTCAAGTTCTAAGCATAGATACTGCCGGAAAGAAGGGCCATCGTCAGTTTGTACATAGAATCTGTAAAACGCATTTAGAAGTGAATGCCAAAGTTGCACAACGCTGGGGATCATGCCGATTTCGTCGTCACCTCATCCTCACGAAGTTCGCATTGAATCTTCAATTTAACCGCCGCTCAGGACTAGGTAGTTATCTTGTGCCAGCTCCTGATGGTAAGATTCCACATTTTGTTAACATGCACCCAGTGTCCCAATCCCAGACAAACTTGGATTACGTCGAGTTGCGATAAGCCAAAAGATACAGTGCATTCCTCCAGAGTTTGAAGGAGCTCACGTCAACCATGTGTAGAACAGGAAACAAGTGTTCAGAAAGTGATCTCATTCGTGTCCATTGCCCAATGGATTATGTGTATAATGTACAACCCATACGCGTAAAACAGCGTGAAAAAGCAAACCATGCCCTGCCGTGACCCCGTGGTTCATGAAACGTCCCAAACGACCAACCAGAAATCAAAAACACTTCCTCGCTTACAGCTCCTGACTCGCGTTCTTGCCGGTCTTGCCAGTCTTCTTGGGCAGAAGGTCTGAAGCCTCGGTCAGATTATGGCAGAACGAAGAAGGGACGGATAACTTACTCTGATGAATGTTGGGCAGGACACCACCTTGCGCGATGGTGACGTGGCCGAGAAGCTTGTTCAACTCCTCATCGTTGCGGATGGCGAGCTGCAGATGTCTGGGGATGATACGGGTCTTCTTGTTGTCACGGGCAGCGTTGCCAGCCAGCTCAAGAATCTCAGCAGCGAGGTACTCGAGGACTGCAGCGAGATAGACGGGCGCACCGGCACCAACACGCTGAGCGTAGTTGCCCTTGCGGAGCAGACGGTGGACACGGCCGACGGGGAATGCGAGACCGGCCTTGGAAGATCGGCTAGGAGTCGCTCATGTTAGCATATCAAGTTTGAATGCAAGATAAGTCACGATTTATTTTTGATCGACTGGACGCGTCGCTGCCGGGCAGTAACCCATCGGAAATGAGCGCGATTAGGCCATTCAAGCGGGAAAAGGACATATGGAATTGATAGCGACTTACGATTGCGCGTTCTTGGAACCGCTGGCCTTGCCTCCGGACTTGCCTCCAGTCATTTTGATGGCGGTTTGGGGTGAGTTTGGTGTGAAAAGTTGATGTATTGTGTGTGTAAAAGTTGAAGATGACTGGTGCTGCTAGAGCTTGCTGGTGAGTATGGAGGCTTGTTGTTGATGGAAAATTAGATACGTTGGGAGATGGAATTGAAAGAAGATGTGGTGGGGGGAGAAGCTCTTTAAGTAGGTCGTTCGCGTCAGAGGGCAGGATCACAAAATCACCAGCTAAAGGTCGCGGGTTTGCCACTAGTCCGAATTGGGTTTGTGCAGAAAGGCGATTGATTAACTTTGGGACCTTTGAAAAAATAACAATAGTAATAATGAAATGCCTACTAAAAACATCAGCACCAACATGGGAGGAAAGCTTAGGCCTACAACCCACGCACCTGCAACTGCACCCACATCACCCACATTCTCATACCCGCAACCACAACAGCTACCAATCTGCGTGCCTCCCTACACATACACATATGCAAATGCATGCAGCCCTCAAGTTGAGCTAGCCAAGTAACTATCTCGGCATCTACCTGGGTTTCCCCGTTAGGTGAATCAATTTAATGGTATTGAACTGCATCAAGCCAATCAGATTCACGCAATAACAAAAGAACGCCATTTTAATCATCCGGACAGGGCCTGGGGTTAGCTCGCTGGTTGGCTTTGTTGACCCGCTCGATATCTTCCCTAAGTTCCTGCAGGATCACCGCCGAATATCTCAAGTCTATGCGTATGCGTGCCCATGAGTTTGCCTGCTTTGATTCCCCAACATTATGTTGCCTCCCTACCTTACCTAAGGATGCAGGTGAATCAACAAAGCTGCCCCTTCATGATATCAACAGGCAGACATGCATTCTTCGCCCTCCGGTGCTTTCCATCTGTTCTGACCTAAACAATACCACACTTTCTCGAGTCTGACTGATTGTGCTCAGGTTCCACAGAGACAAACATAGGCCTAGCATCATATGCCTAGGAAACTAGGTTCTTTGCTTCAGGGTTGTGTTGTCCAATGCCAGTTCCTTTCCGAGTCGACTCGTTTCTTCACCTATTCCGTGGTGATTGTGAGATTTTAGTCTGGAACTCTTGTTCCCTTTTGTCTGGATTTGTCTGTCCGACCACTTCGAGGGCTGTTTTCATGCACACTGGTTTTTGATCTGGGCCTCGGTTTCACCACATGTAATCAGTGTATCTGACATGTCTGGATGACCTAGGGGTTTCCGGTGGTGGTAAAAAAAGGGGTGTATTGGTATGGTTTGACCGCTGTTTGGCCTAGATTTGATAGATGGCTTTAATATCCGAATATTCGATCTGGATATGAGCTCCAAGGTTCATACACCTTGGAAGGGACCGTAGGCTATGAATGTGCTAATTTTTGTACAAGATATGACCCAATATACCCATAGTCCATAATAGCTTCTAGAATACTTAGTAATCACCGACTCCGGGCTGTCTAACCGGAGTGCCACCTGTGACAAGAGAACGGATCAGTCGGGCCGGAGCCCGTTTACACGCCGGGGGGTATCACGGGGGTTGAGGTAGGAAATATCGGGGGTCTGCTGAGACTACGACCTCCGGAGCCGGCATGGGTCACGATAGCTTCATTTTCATCCCGTCTGACTGTACATATCGAAGAGGATCCACATGCGGGCGCGCGTCAAACAGGAGGATGGGCGAGACAGGCACGCGACCTAACTCCTACCCAATTCACAGTTCCCAAGACGTCCAGCCCCCTGCTTGTCGTTCTTAGCTAAGGTACCTACGCCCAGGTACTGTAGTTAGATTGATATCGAAGGCGCATTAATTACATCAGGAATCAGAAAAGCACCATTAGAGAGGCCGCTGATTGGTAGCCTTGTGGTTAATTCCCTTTTCCGTCGACTCGTTGTTATGTATGACCTTTCTGATTCCGGAAAAGCATTCCTTGCAGCAATCAAGGTCCGTGCTCCTTTTCCCACACGCGTGTGTAGCGTAGCGGTGAAAAGAACAATTTGTCGCGCCGCGTGTTACGCCCTGTGCGCGTGCGACGCTCTGGCCGTTAAGACTTGCCGGCGGTGGTCGGTGGTCGGTGGTGGAGATCAGAAGCAAGGCCCCACCCAGGCGCCGCCCTTCCGCATTTGTACCCAAGTACCGATTTCCTTCAGTGCTTAATTCAGATAGCGACCTTAAATTTTGATCAAATCGCGGCGGCATCAGCGTTTTCCCCTTTCAATCAGCCAAATCAGTAACCACGCTAGCGCTCTTCGCGTCCAGCTACAAAAGGACTGCAGCACCCCCCCATCTCTTCTTCCAACAACAACCTCGCATTTCCCATCCATAACTTCTGACAGCACCACACACTCAAATCATTTGGATTTTATCATCCATCAACAAACAGCATCTCATTTTCATCAACAGCTAATCATTCACCTTCTCCCCCATCACTAAAAATGCCTCCCAAAGCTGCCGACAAGAAGCCCGCCTCCAAGGCCCCGGCTACTGCCTCCAAGGCTCCCGAGAAGAAGGATGCCGGCAAGAAGACTGCCGCCACCGGTGACAAGAAGAAGCGGACCAAGGCACGAAAGGAGACCTACTCCTCCTACATCTACAAGGGTAAGTTATACATCCACATAACGCGATGCATCCCGCGACCGCGGTGTTTACCGCACATCGCGCTCACTTCCAGTTAACACCTCATTTGATTGAAATCATTTACTGATATTTGGCTGTTTAGTCCTGAAGCAGGTCCACCCCGACACCGGTATCTCCAACCGTGCCATGTCCATTCTGAACTCTTTCGTCAACGGTAAGTCATTTTCCTGCACGGTCGCGACGCGATGTGACGCGTTTAGGAACCAGCGCATTCCTAACACGTGCCCTAGATATCTTCGAGAGAGTTGCCACCGAGGCCTCCAAGCTGGCTGCCTACAACAAGAAGTCCACCATCTCTTCCCGAGAGATCCAGACCTCGGTTCGCCTGATTCTGCCTGGTGAGCTCGCCAAGCACGCCGTATCGGAAGGCACAAAGGCCGTCACCAAGTACTCTTCATCCACGAAATAAGTGCTGGGTTTTCTGCTTGCCGTGGTTTTTTCATTTGGCGTGGGAACTCTTTACTGCTTGGCATCATGACGAGATTTGGCCAGGGCTGGAATGGAAGTCCCCAACTACTGGGAGTCTCATAATGCGTTACGGATGGTTCTGCTTTTTAGGGGGCAATGTCTTTACACAACATGGTCTGGGGTTTGCGGTTGTACAATACAGTTTCCCGATAGGATTTCCGGAAATGAGATCTGAACATGAACAAACCATTTTCCCATCCCCCCGTGATTATCTCCGACAACTGGGGTCTGCTTACGGTCTTTAGGTGATTTGCTGATCCCGCACAGTTGTGGGATGTTGACGCCAGCGCACCGATTCAGACACGTATGCCGTGCATGCCCGCCTCGCTTAGCACGGCTCGCGTCAAGATTGTGTGGCGGTGGTGGAGTCGCGTATGTGACCAGATCTACTCAGCAGCGCCGAGGAGCACAATTGAACACGACATAAAGGAGTTGCTCTACGAAGATATCATGTTGGAGCAAAAACCGAGCCTTTGATATTCTACACGATATTTGACACATACGCAAGTTATGCAGTTTACTGAGGACAGCGTGTCCACAGGTGTTGCAGGCCACCGCGTGCCTCGCGAATCTAGAAAGTCTATCTTCATGCTAACGGAGTATGCGGGGAAAGCCCAGTTGTGTTGCCAATTGTTATTTCCATGGGTACAATCGATCGAAGCCATCCCCACGTCTCAGTTCATCCACACCACCAGGCTTCAAAAATCGAATAGGTTGTGGGTGGTGAAGACGCCCGAAAGCGTCCTAGAATCAGTCGACTGATATATCGGTTTCTGCTGGAGAAACGCCAAGCCTCATTGCAGACATGACGTACGACTTGGATGATGGATAGGCTTAGGCATCGCCAAGTCCAGCTTTGGTGTTCTTGACCACTTGCGCGATAGGAACCATGATGCCCTTGTTATCGCCTGTGCCCAAAGCCATTCCTTTGGACCAACCCATCTTCTCAAGCATCGTCCTGCCCTTGTTTTCAGCACCTAGCTCTGCGGCGTGCTGACCAACAACATCCCCTTCACGATACGTAAGAGAATGGGAGCCACGGGCCTTTCTTGGCTCGGTCCGCTTGAGAATCCTCGTCTGCTTGACAATCTCCTCGTCTACGTCTACGCGGGGGAACCACGTCCGCTTGACGCGGGCGAATTCGCGTTCGAAGAAGGCCTGCTCAAAGGGTAGGGTGGCTCGAGATCTATAGAGAACGTTGTATCGGTCGTTTCCCTTTCCAGCCGACTGTGATTTGATTTTGAACTTATTGGCTAGCTGGTGGACCGTCATGCGCGCTTGCTTGTCAAATGGCGGTAAGTTGAGCCTAGTGGAGAAATTATTAGCAAAGTAATCAACCCCCAAGGGCGGGGGGAATAGAGGCCAGGCGAGGGACTCACTGTTGTCGAGCGCCAATGAGGAAAGACTCCAGCTCGTTTGCAAGATCGTCAATCGTCATACCCCCGCGATACTTGACTCGAAGGTCGTCGGGGTTGGTATTTTTACCCAGCAAGCCTTGAGATCGTAGTGCTTCACGAGCCTTCTTCTTCTCTGCCTTCTTAAGACGGTCTTTCTGCCACGCCATGTTCGGTGCTTCCTCAAGCTCAGAGTTCGAAACGTCGAACGCCTTAGGGCCGTTCTTAAAGTTGTTGAGGCTAGGACGATGCCAATCCATCAGGTCTAGATCGTCAAACGCGTCTGCCATCCGCGTGGCACTAGGATACTGGCCTTTCTTCTGCATGATTTTGGCCTTCTTCGTGGAACCCTTCTTTTTCCGACGCGGCGTTCCCTTCGGGGCTTGTTGCCAATGCTCTTCACCAGAATCAGAGTCGGCATCATCGTAAAGCAGGATCTCATCGCTCCCAAGGCCTAGCTCTTCTTGTTTGGCTAGCATGCGGGCCATCCGCTCGTCCTCAAGCTCGAGGCGGCGTTTTTGGGTTTCCTCGTCAATATCATCGGTGACAGAACCGTCGCTAGAGTGTTCAGCGCTCGAGATCTCCTCGGGGATCGCGTCACTATCGGTGCCTCCTAGATCTTGAAGCGTATGGAATGCGTGGATGGCGATAAGGGGACCATCGTCCTCGCCATGGCCATCTTCGCCTTCGTCCGACTCTTCTTGCATGTTAGCGATGTAGTCAGCAATGATCGCAGCTTCCTCGTCTGAGGTTGTGCTGGTAGATGCAGCGCGGCGCCCTCGACCACGCTTCGCCGCGGTAGACAATGGTATGTGATCATCCACCTTAACGACGGCCTCCTGGACATGGTGCTGGGCCGTCTCCTGTGCCACCGAGATTTCGTCGTTTTGAATGGACTTCTCGACTACTCGAAGCTCTAAATCCATCTCACGGAGCTCCAGGGTATCGGGCTGGCTGTCGTGCTGACCAGACGTATCCTGGCTTGATTCAGCCGGGTTACGGTTCTGACGGCTAGCATCTCGGCCCTTGAACAAGATGACCTCGTCGCTGGAATCTGAATCGCAGCTAGGTTCGGGTGTAGCGGCGTCATTCACAGGCTGTTGTGGTGGGCGTAACAATTTATCGACTGGGAGGTCAAGAGTAAGTGAGGGCGCAGACAGCTTCTCGGTGACAGCCTCTGGCGTTTTGACACGCTCAGCAGGGGTATACCCCTCGTAAGAGGCTTCCGCTGTGGTAGGATTATCTTTCCAGGCCTCCTGGGCAGGTTGTGTCTGGCTGAGCGCTTTCTGCTCGACCTCTAGGTCTTTCAGGGGGTCCATGAAGCCAGCGCTGACAAATTTGACAGGCTGGTATCTCAGCTTAGCATCTAGGCCGCGCTTTCCTCGGCGGTTGTAAGCGGTGTTCCTCGCCTCTTCTGCGAGGGAGTAGAAGCCTGCAGAGTCCATATTCAGTAATGAGATGTATTTGCGACAACCAGATAGGGGGTTGCTCTACCGTTACGGCGGGCATTGTCTGCCGAACCCTGGAACGATAAATCGCCATTATAGTCAGCAAGTATCTTCCCCAGTAGACCGCCAGCCTTGCGTCTATGGGGGCGAGGACCCTGGGGTCGAGCAGGCTTGTTGTTATTCTTCCTTCGCGCCATGGTGGCTACGTATGAGGAGATATTGTACGTTGTACGTCTGGATTTCGAAGGCGATGTGAGGCTTAGATAAAAAAGTGAACAGGGGTACCGAAGATAGGAGAAGATCGCCGTGGAACTGATATGGGGAAGGATTTCCCTGGAAACAGAAGTGAGAGGTGTGATAAAATGAGAGAAACAGAGATCTGAATGTATTTTGACCGCCTGGGCCCGACTCAGTGACTGCTTTCTTTACAATGAAGAGTAGTCGAATAGGAAAAAAGGCAAGATGCAGTCTAAAATCCCATTCTGACCTTGAATCTCCCTTGACGTTAATGGGCAACTCCCGGCTGAGACGGAGAGGCGCGGACGGAAGAAGCTGTTATCCCTGCCTGTCCCCCCCACAAGGTTACTGGCAACGCCACCGAGAACACTTCAAGTGGGTAGCAGACGATAGGTAGTACAGGCACCGGTAATATAACGAGTCTAATAAGGAAACGATTAGATTATGTGATTACAGAGCTAACATGTGTAATGGCACCGTATTAGCGTGGGTAGTGTAATGTAACGTACTTATTAGAGGCCGCTTCGTTAGGCAGTTGATAGATGGGGATGGGGTTCCGGTGGCGGGATGGGTCTAAAGGACGAAACGGTGAGTAATCGACAGCGTCCATTTGTTACTTATCGAAGAGAGAGAGAGTGTGTGTGTGAGAGAGACAGAGAGAGCTATTATTGGTGGGGAGGCCGCGGGGCAAGGCGGAGAGGCACAAACAACACTTACGAAAGTACTGTAGGGTCCGGCTTGGGAGAACACTTGAGGCTCATGACGAGTCCAGAGCGGACCTACTCCTATTTTCACTTGCCGAAATGGCGACGAGTTCTCTAACTTGGAGCTGCACGGTATTAGGCGGAGGGTTATTTAGCTCATATTGAAGACTGACGTACGGCATCGCTAATCTACCTATGTACGTGCCTGTGTGCTGTAAGACGAAAGGAGAGGAACTGGCTTATCGCTATCGCTATCGCCATCGCCATCACTATTGCCATCTCAATACCGGGGAACCGTAAAACAGTACCTACATATGCAACTAGTGGGCTGCTCTAGCTATTGTAGGTAAAGTATTCAACACTACTACTGTAAGTAAGCTACGCCGTTACGGTACCTATGCTGGGGGTCGTCACAAGGCATCAGCTGCTTGCTACTTCTCCTCCCCCCCCGGAGCCAGCCATGACTCCATGACAGACAGCCCCAGATGACCGTTTGAGCTGACTGTCAGTCTGTTTGGCTGACCATCATACACCTACAAAATAGTCTTGTCAGGGGCAGTGGTGGTGAGCTCTGTCCGACCACCTCCAGGTTATTTGTATGTCGCTTACCGGCTTATCGTCCTTCTACTCTTAAGTGAGCAGCAAGTCAGAGAGAGCCAGGGCTGCTACCTGCCCTGCTTGCTATCTATCCTCCCGTCGTTCCGTCTAAATATTGAGCACTCATTTTGTCCTTCTGTTACGTTTCCTATTGCGACTCCTGTTATCGCTTTTCCCGACCCGGCCTGTCATCCTCTCTTTCCTTAGGATGCTCAACTATACAACGTAACAGTGTCGACTTCCGGTCTCTATCGCTTACCCTTCGAACTTCACGCTTCATTCCCCGCTCCCTAAAGCTGGGAGGGAACATTATCGCCGATAAACACGACCTTTTGAATTTCTCCCGCCGAGACGCACGCATACGCGCGTGCACGCGCATATCCACAAGTCCAGGCATCCACCTATATCCTGCCGACTATCCAATCCGGGTCGTCCGAGACCCTCTTCGGCGTATCGCTCTTCACCATGGACACCACAGTCGATCTTGGTCGCCGCCTGGTGCAGATGTTCTGGGATCCGGAACCCACAAATGATGTAATCCAGGACCAGCCAGTCTGGTGTCTCGGGTCCTCTTATAGACTCAACAACAACCCCAGCGCGAAGCCGGAAGCATCTCCACGCCCCGAAGCATCGTCCAAAGAACCCGTAGTACCTCGCGCGACAAATCTTCCAGAAACCCCTCCCGAATCGACGTCAAGCAGCCTAGATTCGTCGCTAGCCTACGAGGAGGCGCCCCTGGATGGGGGTTGGCCGCCGGCATTCCTCGACGACTTCGAATCCAGAATATGGATGACGTACCGATCCGAATTCGAACCTATAGCCAAATCTCAAGATCCCAAAGCCGTATCCGCCTTGTCTTTCTCGATGCGGCTGAAGAGCCAACTCTCCGAGCAGAACGGCTTTTCGTCAGACAGCGGCTGGGGATGCATGATAAGATCCGGCCAGAGTCTCTTGGCAAATGCCATGGTGTCTCAGCGTCTTGGTCGAGGTGCGGCTCGATACTATAACCATCGATGAAGTCGCTAACGGGACTTTTTAGGTTGGAGGCGCGGCGCACAGGTCCAGGAAGAGAAGGAAATCCTCTCCTTGTTCGCCGACGACCCGAGAGCGCCATACTCCATACATAACTTTGTACGACACGGTGCTACAGCTTGTGGAAAGTATCCTGGTGAATGGTTTGGGCCCTCGGCGACGGCGAGGTGCATTCAGTGCGTATTTCCCTATCTCCTCCGAGCATGCGGCGTCATGTTCTCTGGGGCTTGAAATTAATACATGTTAATCCAGGGCCCTCACGAATGCCCACGAACCGAATCTCCGTGTCTATTCTACGGGGGATGGACCAGACGTATACGAGGACAACTTTATGAAGATCGCCAGGCCTGACGGGACAACCTTCCATCCGACCCTCATTCTAGTAGGCACGAGGCTTGGTATAGATAAGATCACGCCCGTATATTGGGAAGCTCTTGTGGCATCATTGCAAATGCGGCAATCCATTGGTATTGCAGGGTAAGTATGGAGATATGGCACGGCTTCCTAGAGCGACTTATCTAACTGGAGACACCAGGGGCCGTCCATCATCATCACATTACTTCATCGGCGTCCAGGGATTCTATTTCTTCTACCTAGACCCCCACTACACCAGGCCAGCCCTGCCATATCACGAGAACACCGGCGAGTATGCTCAAGAAGAGATTGATACGTGCCACACACGGAAGCTACGCCGGCTACACATCAGAGAGATGGATCCTAGCATGCTCATCGGCTTCCTCATCCAAGACGAGGAGGACTGGAAAGATTGGAGGCGGGGCGTGAAGCACGTACAGGGCAAGGCGATCATCCACGTGTCTGACCATGATCCTGTCGCTCAGCTTAGCGAACAAGGCGGCGCCATCGACCGAGTCGAACCCCTGAGTGATGATGACGACGAAGATAAAGTTACTGTTTCGGACGAGTAGAATGCAGGTGAGTAATGGATCTCGGGTAGCATGGGAATACTACTTCGGGAGGCGGGTATAGGCTGGCGTTACTGTTGCGTTAACGGATCCTCATGAGGCGCCAGCGATGTCACAGGTATAATAGGGACTTACTGCTTGCTGGGTATTTAACCTTTCCACGTACGATTTAAATTCGCAATCATGTAGTGCCGGCATCATGCTTCACAGGGTGATAGGATGTCCGCCATGAGTGAATTGCATCCTCCGGCGTCAGTCAGGTTAGGCCGGCGGTGAAGCACGGCCACGCTGCCGAGATCATAGCATTTGTTAAGCGGCCTGACACGACCTTTTCTGGCGTGTTAAACGTCTTTTCACACCACAATTCTTAGAAGGTGATCATCAGTTCATCGCTTCTTCTTCTTGCCAGACTTGGTCAATGCCGCATGTCCACTCTCGTCTATATGCTTGAAAAGTTTCGTCCTCGATTCGAACGCGGCATTGCACCGGGCACATGTCTACCGTAGCCCATTCAGCAACTCAAACTTTGCGGGTGGGGAGGCTGCATTAACCGGTAACAAGCGGTGACTTACGTTAGCTCCTGATTGATCGGAGGCAGCTTGACGGGCTGCCTTCTTCTCCCTCTTAGCTTTCGCCTTGCCCACCTTTTTCTGGGGTGGTTCATCCTCAATCGAGACGTCTTCGACTCGCCCAGCCAGATCGTCGGCCACTTCTTCGCCATCACCCAGCACTGGTTCAGTATTCGTCCGTCTATCCTGGGCAAGACGTGCTTCTACGGCGTCTCTAGATGCGTATTCGTCGTCCTCATTCTCGCTCTCGGAGTGAACAGTGGTGACCCTCGAGCTAGCCGGCTCGGTAGTATCTGTCCTCGATGCTGTTTCTAAGCGGCTCGTGCCATCTGTGAGAGGCCTTTCGGCCCTGTCATGCTCGGCATCCGCTTCACCCTCCACACCATCCTCGTCCACGTCTGGCAGTGGTGGCTCGGCAGGCGTGTGAAGTCCCGAGGACTCGCGGCCCAGTTCAAGGTTCGCGTTCTCCTTCTTCATCTGTCTCTGTAGCTGCTGGACCGCCTTGAGGTGCTTCTTGCTCTTCTCGTGGGCCTCGTACTGCTTCTCGCTCTTGAATGTCTTGCTGCACACGACGCACTCGATGTGCTCGACCTCGGACTCCTCTTCACTTTCGGTGAACTCGCCTAGGTGCGCGTCATCGCCCTTGGACTGCGCCCACTCGGGGACGGCGAACGCGTCGTTCTTCATCTTCTCCTGGTGGGCGGCCCTGGACCGGGCGGCCTGTGCGGCGGCCGAATCCCGCAGGATCTTCTGCCTCTCAGCCTCGGACTGCGTGTTGGGAACGTAGCGCGGGTCTCGCTTGCGGACGAAGATTACCAGCGACCGCACGGCATCGTTGAACTCACGGATGGCGTCCTCGCGGAACTTCTTGTTCTCTTTCTCCATCAACCGGCGCACGCGCCGATCCGGCGCGTCCGACAGCCGCCATTTGTCCTTCCAAGAGAAGCTCAGTCTCGTCGAGAACCCCTGCCACCCGCTGTAGAAGGTCTTTGCGACCTTGTCTCCGTCCTGAGACGATCCAAAGGACGGGTAGTCAACGGGAGCCAGCCCTTCCCATTCGGCAGCCGCGTACTCCCCCTCCGCCAGCCTGTCAAAGGTACCTCTCAGGGTGGTGAAGAAGCTACTGGGCGAGTCGTCGAGAGGTATGGCCTTGTTGAAGCGTCCTATCAGGGCATATATCTCGTCGGCAGTCATCAGACGGACATCGTGGTATTGGGGGGTGGCGCCGCTCTCCACGGGGTCTTCGCCGCGCAAGATGGCATCGCGGTGAGAGTCGTACCATGCTCGCTCCTGAGGGTCGGAAAGAACTTCGTAGGCGGCCTGAACCTCTGCGAATCTTTGCGTGGCCCTTTCCACGTCGCCAAAGTTCCTATCGGGGTGTAGCTCCAATGCCTTTTTCCTGTAGGCCTTCTTGATCCTGAAGAGAGCATATTAGGTTAGTAAGATCATGCTCGAGCGACATCAAGGCAGGGAGACTGGTTGCATAACACTTACTCGTCGTCGCCGGCTTGGTGGCCGACTCCTAATAATTCGTAGTAGTCTGTTTTCTCGTGTGCGTCGTCGGCTGCCGCAGCGCCTCTGGTGGACGACTGCTCGGCACCCATCCCGTCGGTTTCCTGCTATGCAAAGTGACTTCCGAGCAGCTCCCCCCTCCTCCTTCTGCCTGCGCCTGAGACAAAGTGTAATAGGTCAGGAGCTTTACTTTGGCTCAATACTTCCAGGCAAAAAATCTCTTACCAATCCCGAATAAGAATACCTAGATCAGAAGAAGACCCTATGTCGATCTACGCGGCTACCCGGGTGGTACTACTTAACTTAATTCGACTGCAGCAGAAAATTAATGGTGATTTATTTAACCCCGCGGAGTTCCATGCAGTTTAGGGGGTAGGTATTCTTATACCGGGGCCATTTTATTATCTTTAATACAAGTTTGTCCCCCCTCTGCCTCTTCCTAGTTCATTTCGAAGGTTATAAAGGCCATTGCTTAACGGTTATTGTATAACATTCCTTGATTGAGAAAACCCATAAGAGACCTCATAGGCTGCTTGTATGTCCCAGTAAGTGAGGACGGTACATACAACGCCCGGAAAGACACAAATATATAGAAGCCAAGAAAAGGGGGAGATCAATGATTAGGGGCCCCGAATTCCGCCTTCGCACAAGTGGGAACTATTGTATGTGACAGAGAATGCCCAAGCCACCGGTGCTATCTTGTACCCTCGCGGGATACGCGTAGCGGCCTTGTTGGCATGCTCGTGGCTATACCGGGGGCTGTAACTCCTACCTGGGTGGCGGGCATGGTCGGCACCGGAAGTGGGACCCCCTGATGCCGCCCGTGAGGGGGGTGAATGGGTTATGATATTCGCGTGGCCTAGAAAGCATCCGGGACACTGTGTTCCGTGACCATGCCATAGTCAACGAGTCAGGGTAATTCCGGGCTGGGAGCCGGTCGCTATCTCGCATGATTTTAAAGTGCAAGGAGATGGAGATGGCCACCGTCTTATAAACTTCTTATAGACCTCGGCTAGTGGGCATTTATTAGGTGTCTGGAGACAACAAGCCATGAAACATCTAATACATCACCCCAAAGGCGGTGTCCAAATTTCTGCTTTGTCATGAGGACACCAGTTTCTAAACTATGTCTGCTTGGATAGACATGGTTCGAACACGTATACGAAGGAGTGGTAGTACTGACGTGAGTTGACCAGGCTCGCCCAAGATCACCCTGTCTCTTCGGCCGGAGGGTATTACGACATTGCTTCACCCCTTTTACACCCAGAAATACATCGCTGGTGCCAGCTCGTAAGGTGGACCCCCCCTCACGCTCCACCCCCCCAACGCGCCACCATTTTCCCATACAAATCGCCGAAATCTCTATATTTTCAAAAAGCTCTTTAAAATCGTAAAAAATAGGTGAAATTAAAATGTTATTATTTTTACCTAAAGATTTACAATCTTTTTATAAAAATAATAAAAAGAAAAAATAATTAAAATGGCTTATATAATAAATCTAACCTTAAAAAGTAAAAACGATTTTACCATATATTTTATTATTTATTTTACAAGTAATATTAATCCTTTTATACTTAATTAAATAAAACAAGGAAAAATACGAATCTACTTAATTATGTACTTTAATACCGAAAGTATATATTAGCGAAAAACTTGTTAAAATATATACATTATATTAAAAGTTATAATAATATATATAAAATGTATAAAATAATTTCTTATATAAAAAAGCTTGTATATGTTTAAACATTTATATTATTACGAAAAACCGAAATATTAAACTCAAGTTTTTATTATAATAATATTATTTATAAAAGGGGTTTTATCTTAACATATAAAAATTTTAACTTTATTAATTATCAAGATATCTTAAATTTTACGTAAATTTTTTACCTTAACAAATCTCCTAGTAATTTATATGAAAATATGTTAAGAAAAAAACCTATACGTTTAACCGTTTATTTACTATTGTTACTGTTAAGATTTCTTTTTAATAATTATATATTATTTTCAATAATTAATAATCGATATAATTCAGGTTATTGTTTATTCGTATCTATTTTTTTTAATTATAAATATGCGATTTTGGCAATTTTGTATGGAAAATGGTGGCGCGTTGGGGGGGTGGAGCGTGAG
>QJOA01000354.1:0-65378 GCA_004155915.1 Monosporascus sp. CRB-9-2
GGTGGAGCGTGAGGGGGGGGGTCCGACTTAACATGGGAGAGATACGTTGTTGCCTCGGGACCCGGGAAAGGGGGAAAGGGACAAGATGCGTCTTGGAATCGAATAATAGCTTACATAAAAAGATATTGGATTATAAATTGCCTGGGTAATATTGAACCAGCAGCTCCTACATCATGGAAATCCGAGGTACACTCCCCCTTAATTGATGCCATCTGACGGTAACTTGGGATCGGGGTACATTCGCCACCAGAGGACATTCAGGAACGTGTCAAATATAGTTCATGTGAATCGTTGGCCGTCGGTGGCCTCTATGATATATGTACAATCCTAGTCTCTAGGACTACTCTCAATCGCCGCCAACCCCAACCAGGTTTCATCCACTACCACGCCCCAGTTCCCTCTTCGTCAATCTCCAAACTCCCCGCGCTCACGGCTTATTTCGTAGTGTTGGCGGGGGTGACAGCATACGTCGGTCTCACGTATCTAGATGACCATTCATGTCAGTAAACTGCAGCATTAACCACATAGGTCGCGGTTCTCGCGATCCAACCGTCCAGGCTCAAGCACGGGAAACTTGAACATACCTATCCGAGTTGTAGACCTTAAAGTTCTCACCCAGCAGCTCTTTCTCGCGCGCCTGGTCGGCGAGATGCCTGCGAACCAGATCACGGTCCTCCTCCGCCTGCAGCATGGGGATGAGGTGAATGCGAGACCACATCTTCTCGCGGGCAAGCTCACTGTTTTGAGATCCATGCGTTAGCATCCGTATCACTGTAACCCCTTGAAATGCGCCTGGTGCCGTGCTCTAGCTACTTCCTTCGTGTTATAGATGGACGGAATCTGTGGGACATCGGAGAACCAAAATGGCAGCTTGAAAGAAAGTAAAGATGAATGACATACTTCTGCTCCCGGATGCCCTGGCCCAGCTTGTAGAAGCCGTAAGCCATGACGACACCCATGCCGAGGAGCCAGGTGCCGGGACGAAAACCGCTTGCGGGGAGGTTGCGCTGTTTTTTCTCATACGTCAGCCTTCGCGTCTCCGCGATATGTGTGTATGTTTGTGTGCCTGCTCGATCCGAAGCCTGTCCGCGTCAATGCTCCTGCTCTTGTTCCGCTCCTGACTCTTGCCTTCGTTCGTAGATGTGAGCGTTTGCTTTCCCAGCTCCGGTTCCCCGTATCTGCGCCAAAAGGAGTAGCCCAACGTAGTTTCTTGCTCCCGAGCGTCCAAAATCGAGCCGCATGTCGCTCCTAAATGTCCTCTTATCCCATCCTCCCCATAGAAGCTGTTCCTCACGTCATGCAGCCTCCTCCTCGACCCCTTCGCTAACTTCTTGTGCTCTTCCCCCTCTCGGTCGCATCCGTGCAACTCTCCTTCCTCTTCCCATCCGCGAACCCACCCGAACCACCCAAGAGCAGAGCCAGTCGCAAAAGGCAAGAGCAGGAGCGAGCCCAACAATCCCACCCTCCTCTTCTCTTCCCCGATGACCTAGGTTTAAAAGCACGCAGAGCCCAACTGGGCAAAACAGCTGGCCAAAAAGCCGAGCAGAAGCACGAACCTTGTACTGCACGGGGCCGTAGCCCCCGACGGGGGGCATATCCTGAGGCATGGTGGGCTACGAATATTCGTCTGTTCCGTACGTCCGTCGGCGGGATCTTCAGCGCCTCGTGTTCTGCGGAATTAGCGCTCTCGAAAATCCGAAATTTGTGGCCTCGGATCCTCGTTGCGTCGAGTTGACCTGTCGTTGTCGTCGGACTGACTTGCAAAATGAGCTCAGCTCGACTTCAATTGACGTTGTTGGAATTGGGTGATCGAGTCCAATTGGAGCTATTGCGATTGGATGGAGCTTCTGTGGTGGGGTCGTGAGGCTGATTCAGTTATGTAAGCGTGGCGTGGTATGTGCGGGTCACGTGGCATCCCTCTTCTGATACGGCCCCTTCAATGCCATAGCGGCCGTCTGTTAAACAGCATTTGACCAAGATTACACCAGCCACCCTTTGAAGGCACAAGTTTATAGTGTGAAGCTTTAACAGATGTCTCCTAAAGATATGAAGTGGAAGAGAAACCCACAATATAAGATCTGCAATTTACACGTGTCCTGAGGCACATACCCACCTAGGCAGTTGGACAGAATAAGATCGATACTTTCTGGCATATTTATAGCACACGCATAAGCCCTCAAGTCGCAATCTCAGTCACCAAGTCGTCAAAGGAGAAGTTTAACAGAGAAATGCTCAATAAAACCGGCTCGAAAATTAAACTCCACATGACCCCCAATCCCAACACCGACATATGTCTGAACGGAGATCGCTATGCAGTCCAAAATGACAGGAGAACAACTAAGTAGATATCCATACACGGGTGGGGGAGTAATGCTTGCTCCTCTATTTAGCCGCCCCTGGCGCCTCCGACTGGCATGACTCCTGGCGGAAATAGTCGCCTACCTAAGAAGATCTAGGCGGTTTGGAGATCCGGGCCGGCGACCAAGAAACTGGTATAGGTATGTATGCGAAGCGCCTCCCCATAAACTTGGGTTCCTCCCTCTCAACCCGTATCCATCTCGGCCTGCAGTTCGGCCTGCAATTCGGCCTCGAGGTCGGAGAACCCGTCATCTTCGTCGTCGTCTCTTCCCTCTTCGTCGTCCTTGTCCTCCCCTTCCTCGCCCGCCCCGTCCTCGTCGCCCGTGACCATGGGCGTCGGGAGCCCGCTTCCGTCCTCGCCCCCTTCAGCATCGTCCCCCTCCTCTGTCGCGTTCCTGACGTTCCTGAGCCCCGTTGTCCTAGCCTTAGCGCGTCTCTGCTTCTTAGCCAGGGCGCTGCCCCCCTCGGCGCTGCTGCTCTCGCCGTCTTCGTCCTCCGTGTCTTCTCCGTACTTCCGCTTCAGGCCTTTGGGCTGCTGCTCCTCGTCGCGGTCCGTGTCGAAACCGCGGTCCGTGCCGTCCATGTCCGAGTCGTCGATCTCGGACCCCATGAACTCTTCCAGCTCCTTGTCCACGTCGTCCCATTGCATCCTCTTGAGGCCTTCGACGGGGCTACGCGCGCCGTCCTCGAGTTCCGGTGGCATTACGTTGTACCTGTCCTCAATCTCGCCGTCCTCGTCTTCGACGTCTGGGTCGTCTTCCCCGTCTTCCCTTCCCGACTCGTACTCCTCATCGCCGTCGTCCCCATCGTCCTCCCCGTTCTCTAACGGGGGCGGATGCCGGCCGGAACGAACAATCATGATCCTCGGCCTCGGGCGCGGCGTCTTGGGGCCCTCCTCGCCCTCCTCGAGCGGCGTCGTGGCCCTGCGGTCTGAGGGGTGGACGTCGACTAGGTAGGGTGCCTCGTCAAGCTTTTTCCACTGGGCGAGCGAGTCGGCCAACCAGTCCTGGTTGACGATTTTGATCGAGGGGATGCGGGCGGCCTGGCGGACCTTGTGCGTGCGCTGCCGGGTCGAGTTGATGACCAGATGCGTCACGTCCTCGCTGACGCGCGTGTGGATCTCGGTACCGAAGCTCTCGGCCTGCAGCCCGATCTCCGACCTGCGCACGTCGGTGCCGAGGGGGACGAGGCCCGAGAGCACGATGCGCGTCCCCCTAAGGACCTGCGACTTCAGGAAATTCAGCGTCAGCCCCACGTCCGGGATGGCGTCGGCGGCGACCTCGTCGGGCGACCGCTGGTTGGCGGAGCGCGCGTCGTACTGCTCGTAGAACGAATGGTGGAGGGTCGTGAGGTGCTTTTCGAGGTACTGGAGCTCCTGGTCGTCGTCGCGGAGCAGGTTGTGCCGCTGGTGGGCGGCGGGGTGTTCCGCGTCGCCGTTGGTGGTCGGCTCCGAGTTCTCCGCTCCCCCGACGGACTCCTTCCCCGCCTCCTCGTCCTCCTTGTCCAGCTTCTCCTGCAGCTGCAGCAGTGGGCGGTCGGTGAGCTGCTTCTCGAGAGCGCGCTCCTGCTCCTCCGCCTGCAGCTGCAGCAGGGCATTCTGCTTCTCGGCGGCCGCCGCCCCGTCCTGCGGCTGGAGTACGCCCGTACTCGGGTCGGCGGCGACCACGGCCTCGGCGCCGATCCCTGGCCTCGTCTCGGGCGGGGGGCCGGCGGAGATGATGTCCTCGCGCTTGGGCAGGAAACTCGAATTGATGTCGCCGATGCCCTTAAAGAAGTCGTACGGTGTGACCTTGATGAGGTTGGGCCTGTTCTGCGGCCACACGTCGGCGCGGTCGTCGATGACTACCACCATGCTCGTACTGACGGGGAACAGCCGCTCCAGGGTCTTTGCGGTCATGCTGCCGTTCTCGTCGCGGCTGATGATCCTGTTCCCGAAGAGCTTCTTAGTGGGGTCGACGATCTTGGCGATGTTCAGGGCGTAGGCCCGCGTGCCCATGGTGTAGATGTGCATCTCGAACATCTCGGACACCTTCTCGAGGAACCCGGCGAGGCCGGGCCGCATCTTAATGTAGTACCAGCACCCGCTAGCCAGCCCCCGCGGACCGTCATCGAGCTGGAACTTCCTGACATCCTTGACGGCCTCGTGGTTAGGGTTCGTCGGATCGGCCTGCCACTCGCCGATGGTGGGTTCTATGCAGGCGTGGATGATGGTCTGGTCCAAGTCCACTACGAGGCTGAGCTTCCGGTCCTTGAGCAGGCGTCGCTGCAGCGAGTTCTCGGCGCGCACGGCCTGGCTGCGGCTGACCATGAGTGCGGTGTCGTCGTGCACCATGGCCACGGTGGCGCGTTGGGTATCAAGGGTCTCGGCGGCCCAGTTGGCCTCGGTCATGTCCTTTCCGCACTTGCCGCACAGGCCGAAGTACTGGATATCGTGGGCGCACTGCTCGTCGATCGATACCAGGTCCTGATCCCTCTGGATGACGTCGCCGACCTTGACCAGCCATTTTACTAGCTTGCCCTCGGTGGGACAGTCGAAGTCGGCGACGCCGGTCTCTATGCTGATGCGCTCGTTGCCTAGTTCGGGGTCACCGATCCTGCGCTCGAACTTGAATGTGTACTGCAAGATGCCTTCCTGCTTCTTGACGAGGTCGCCGGGGTTCTTAATGATCTTGGATATGGTGATGGGGTAATGGAGTCGAGCTCCGAGCCTTAGGGTCTTTGCCATATTTCGAATGGCCGTGATTTGTGTTGCTGTTTGTTCTCATGCGCCAAAAGACGGTTGTTTCGCTCTGCAACATAACGTCAGATGCGGTTAGCGAAGCTTGACTCTGAGAGCGGACACAGATAGTTATGTATGGTTTAGAAGGGACGCTTAGGCAGCGAAATGTGAACCAATTATGGCATAGACGTTGGGACGCGATGGCGTGCCTCGTTCGATTTCTTCAATCCAGGCAACGAGGATTCATGGGCAGAGGGGACATCGCAATGGAAGGAATAGGGCGAGTTGGAATATGTCAACACGTCAAGCGGTATGGCTGAGGCAGGCAGTTGAATCACGCCACGAACCGAGAAACGAGAGGGCAATGAATTCAATTAAACCCGATTCGTGGCATACTCACTATATATCTGTTTCGCTCGTATCGATCGATTACGGAAGCAGCGAAGATAGTGTAGTTGTTGTTATGGTGATGATGAGCTCGAGAGCTCGAATACGTCCCATGGCAGCTACTGCTCAGCTGCGACTACGACGAATTGTATCGCGACGGGGGAAACAGCCCCGGTGACTGTTTTCCGTCTTGTAGCGCGACGTTGTTGGTTTGGCGAGGATGAATTGATATCGGATGCGTCGCCGGTGTCGAGCTTAAGAAAGCGACTGAGGGAATGTAAATATTGTCTTGGTGCGAAATAGTTACGCGCAGGCGATAGTCAGTTGTAGTTACCCAGTAGGGATCCTTATCGTTATCGGTTCTTTCCAAAACGTCAACGTCACCCTGGCTTGGATCCGCGAATCATCGATGTTTGCAAAGCCCAATTGAGGGAACTCGCGGTTGGTGGCACGGGACGGTGGTACGGGGGGATTTGGGCGGATCAGTTTGTCCAGGCTTTAAATTTTGCTTTGCTCAAGTGCTGCTGTGGCTGTGCTGCTTTATGTATGTGGTGTACGTATGTGGCGGTATTGCGCTAGGTTTGATGCGTTCTTCGGCGTTAAGGGGTGACTCTCCTTGGGGGCCGGAATGGAGGCCGCAAGATCAGTTGGGGAGCTGAGGCCCTTTTGTACCCGATGATGATAACTGGGGCCGCGCCAAGCTGTGCGTTTCCAAACCAGCCGGCAGGTCCTTGCGCTTGCGTGCCTCTCCCTTTGGCTCCCCTGTCCGTTTGCGGAGTCGTCACCTGTTTCGTTTGTGCCTCACGCTACGTAAGCCACAGTGCCACAAATGTTGTGGCTCAAGCTCTATCTCTTAAGTGTGGCTGAGACTCAGGCGTACCCCTATTCTGGACGAAGGACATCCGGAGCGACTATGAAGTTAAAAAAATCTACATGGTGAAGGGAGTAGTCATGTAAACGCCTTCAAAAGAGGGCCAAGATATTGGGGCCAGTCTTTATAAGGCAGGTAGCTCGATGTCTCAGGGCAAGGCAGTGCTTCGTCCTCTTTAATACACCAATTCCACCCCTTGGTAATTCAACGATATTGCCCGCATGACCTCTCTTATTTCAATCCACGGCCGACAGTGTAGCGGAGCTCTCAGAATATATCGTCCTTTGTTTTTAAGTGAGTGTACTCCTATTTTTCCGTCATTGAGTTGTATTGAGAGGGTCAAAAGAGGGTCGATCTAAGTGAGACGTTAAAAAGGGGCATCTTGCCCGTAGCTGCTCGCCTCCCAGAGATATTCTAGGAACTTACCCAGCTTCGAATAGCGCTGCTGATCCTGAATGTTATGGGCCCGGTTTTATCCATAATTGCATGAAGTCATTATCGTGTTTGAGAGAGGCCGAACAGGGGCAATGCTAGCTACGTTATATGCTGACATTTATCATGTAGCCGCTCTATCTATGGGGCAGCTTCCCCTCCTGAGCATATTTCCTAAAAGATAAGAAGATATAAGGACCCCTAGAAGGTTTGCGATGTCATCTTTCGTTAGGTCGAACTACGATGCGAAGTCTGAGGCAGTAGGTTATCGGACGCAAGGCTAAGTATAACTTGAATCCCGATTTGTCCAGATTCGCATGAGTTATATCGCTTAAGTGAGGAAAACAGACTTACCCATTGGCACCTTCTATCTGTCACACTTACTAGGGAGCAGCTGCACAGCTCTTGAGGATATCTTGATATTGATGATAATATCTAGGAAGCTAGAAAACGGTGATCCCACTAGTTGTGGGTAATCTACTGATGTAGGGCTTCGGAAAGGATCAACGTTATCCCGAATGATCCCTGACGCTCTAATAGGCTCTACAGGGGGGCCCTTTTCCGTGATACTATCACAATGTCAAGTCATGTTAGTTACGCGTTCCTAGACATATGCCGTACTAAATCCATTCTCATTCTCCTGCTCCCTTCTAAGGGCACACCGCTAGATAGTGGGCCGAATCTTCTTGTATGCGTACTTGTGCATTATTTCTATTCCAGAGATTCATACAAACTCGTCCCTAACCCTACCTTCATCTTCACCCATATCTTAGATCTAGGTGAAGCTCAAATCCTAGCCGAACGCAGTGTGTCAAGCACCATCATACTCGCAAGTAGCTTCTGCTATCTATCCACACCTATGTCCGAATAGCTGTGCATTGAGATTTGATATTCATGCGTTCCCGGTCTCCAACATCCCATGTGTAGCGCCGCACTATAATAGTTCGGGGAGCTACAAGACAAGTTCACAGGACACTTTGGGAAGACGAGGACTCTGATCATAGTACTTGAACCTGCCATGATCACATTCCATCCTCGCCATGCTTTTCAGAAGTCAACGGGTAGGCTAATTGTACAATTCCGATTACCGTGTAGCCCAGTAATTGAGTATCATGTCGCCATGCACTTACTGGTCCATTTGCGTATTCCAGTTACGGGAGAGACGACTCAACATCTGCAACCAAAACCTGAGAAGTGACCCGCGCCATTATTCTGGCCAAAGAAATATCACAGAGTTTATAGCTAACATGGTTCCCTTTTAAACCAGAGGCCATGGGTGTGTCATTGCCTCGTCGCCATAAATCTGTTTGAGAAGATATCGTCAACGTGAGGCGATTGGCTATCCAGCGATGATCCATCGCTTTCAGGGTATCGAGGGTTGCACTGATATTCGGTGTCTAGGCAGGACTGAATGGTATTGTTTTTGGACATCGGACTATACTACCTACCATTCGAGTGTCCACACCGATGGGATGTCGTCAAATGCGGTTTTGCCTTTGAAAGCTGAGTCAAGATTCGCTTCCGACCCGGAGCAATTCAAGGCATTTGCAACTTGATCCTGTATTACCCAGCCACGCATATCGATCCAGAGATTTTGAGCTACAAATCAAATTCGGGACTGTACCACACAGCACCGCTGTATTCTGTCGGTTGTCATGACCGGAGCACAGCATGGACGTTCTCTGCCGTTCATATCCGAGGCCCGTGATGAGCTGTCCGTCCCTCTCTGCAACATGGGGCTGGTTTCTACCATGGGCGAGCCTATTGCTGCTGATCGCGTTCACTTGCAGACTCACGGGTTTATTGCGCCGCGCTACCTTACCTCTTAGCGGTCACCTGCGTATGTTCTGGCGCCCTTTAAAGACCCCGAGCTGCTTAGGCAACACTACGTTCCCACGGGGCCCAACATACTCAAAGGGGTCGCGGGATATTAGACAGTCATCCCTAAAACTTCATTACTCTAGTCACTGACCTGGTCGGAGAGCGATGAGCTCGTCACTCACGCGGCGATCTATCGCAGCCACAGCCGCAGCCGGGACCGCGAGCGCTGGTGCAGTAGCGATCGCGATCATAGAGGCCGCCGCAGCAACCCACACAGTCCGCGGTCCTGCTGGTGCTTTCCGGCTTCGGAAGGGGGTTCGCGCAGTTCATCGGATTAAACATGGCAGGCGAGGGCGTGAATCCGGCGCCGGAGATCTACATGGACTACTTCCCGCGTGGGGTGCGCGGGCAAATCTAACACCACTATCCGGAGCTCCTGGTGGTGCCTAAGGACGCCGTCACGGCGGAGGATGAGCTGCTGCCTCCCATAAGACCCTGCACGAGGACTACGGCGAGCGGCGCTAGGTGCTGCAGGTACTCGGTCCGGCGACCCCTGAAGCCCGGGATCCGCTTGCGCTGCGCGGCGGGCGGACCGCACGACGCCTTGTCTGTGTCTCCTGGGGTGTAAGGGCGGAGGCGCACAATAATGAAGATATCCGGGCGACGTCGTCTAATGGCCACGAGTGGTAGTGGGTCGGCAAGCATCGGCCGGAGGGGGTATTGCTGACTGCGCTGTTTTGACAGCGCGGCGGAGAAGGGCAAACCAAAAATCGGCGGCGGCACGCTGCACTCAAACGCGCATTTGCCGGGAACAAGCAACGGGGAGGGAAGAGTCGCTTAAGGCGAAGTGTTTGTGTACTTGGTATATATCGGGTGGTGACGGCCGCGAATACAGGGCGATATCGCGACATTTCGAAAGTTGTGGGCTCCAAGAGGAATGGGTCCCCTATGACTAGGCTGATTTACACACCTGCCTCATAATTATTCATTTCGTCCTGTCTTTCTGGTCTAGGGATAAGCTGCTTCTGATTTATACGCCAATGTTCTGTCCGAATAAGCTATAGCCCTCTACCCAAGGCCGTTCGCCAGGCCGGCCTTGACCTTCCTCTGTGTAGAGGCATGGAGTATTTGATAGAGATTCAGACTCCAAGGCGGCCTCACTGTTGGCCAATCTTTGAGACGGGTCTTAGAGCGACGGACTGCTACAGACCGCTCATAAGCGACTGTGCAGCCTGTTCTTGGGCAGAGCCGGCTTGAGACCAACTGTTGCAGGGCTGGACTATTTTTCGATTAGATGTTTAGACAGTTATGCTAGATTTTTCTCTAGCCTTCATTTCCCATAATGCATTGGCAGGTAAGAAACATACCTAGTATATAACCGCATAACGCCTAGACTAACACAGCTCGAGCACCCGATTTTATGTCGGAATTCTATCAGTATAGATCATGATCTGTTGCCTGCACCCCTTTAGTTGCTCTGCGCGCGATGGTCCCGTCCATGCTGCGCGATGACTGAACTACTTGATTTAACACAAGGGGACTCCTTGATGGCCCTTTCTCGGAAGTGACGGGATCTAGCAGATCCATCTCGTTCCTCTTCAAGTTCATTCGGAAGTGCAGCAAACCAACGGGCACCAAAATTGAAAAGCAGCGATACTTTTGATGCCATTACGAACGACGGGTATCGTGGATTTGGACGACACCGCTCGACGAATCACGGGGCTCTGCCCCCAAACGCAGCAGAGCTTAGCGATCCTCTTTCAAGTCTACTTGATCCCTGGGGATGACATTCCAGATACCGTACAACCACCCAGCCCAGATCAGATCTGCTCGGCTCATTGTGCGGTTGGTGGCGGTTCAAATGGCGGACATTCACACAACTAAGGTAAATGTGGACAGGACTTTAATGTATTAGAAGATCGCCACTTGCCCTGGCTTCCGGGACAGATCGTTCCACTGTTTGCCCATATGGCAGTTTTTCTTGCCCCGGCCGACTACCGCTTTCGTGAGTGACCTCCCTCACGCGATTTGCTTATTTCCCACACTTCTATTCTTACTTGATCTCTGTGGAATTGAGACACTCACGGTGGACTAGCTGGAGGAAGAGAGGGCGACCTACCTAGGAATATGGACGTACTCCGTGCGCAAATCCCGAGGCCTCGGCTGTGCTCCTGGTGTCTTGTGGGCTTCTAGCATCAATCGCACTCTTGACCCTGTGAATAAGGTCCTATGAATGAACCATACAACCCTAAGTACACCGATCTCGAGCCCACGGACGCGGTCGTAAGGATGAACATGATGAGACGAGCACGAAGGGAGTGATGAATAATTCGTATCATCGAGCCAACCTCAACCCGCTGCATGATGATGATATTTTCTCCCCCCAGAATGCCCAGCTGATAACCAGATCTGCCACGGAGTGATGTCATATTCTTCTTCAGGGGGAAGGGGGCGCAGTCCGAGCTGGCAACCCGGAGACTTCATGGTCTCAAGAGGATACTCTGATTCGAAAGACATACACCGTCAATGCGCAGAACTTTTGGACATCAAGGCGCATCTTTTAGACGAAAGATGGCCGAACTAGCAGGACTCGAGCCTTGAGTTCGCTCGTGTTGCTCGAGTACATGTTTTCGGGATCTGTACATCGCCGGGAAGGAAAAAATATTCCTAACGATCTGTCATGCATGAAAACCGTATAAGACCTCACTTGTGGACAACAGGATATCTGGCTCTGTTACCCGGGGAACGATACTCGCATTATGATGTAAGTCAACACGGCAAAGCCGTCGGCAATTTGGCGTGTTCTTTGCGTGTAAACGCCAAGAAAAACTGAAGATCTACTCTAACTCAGAATTACTTAGTATTAGTGATAGTAAAGAAGGGTCCGCTATTTTAGCTTCGGGACTAGCCGGACATGTCCCATTTGACCTATTATAGACCAGTCCAAAAAAAAGAAAAAGAAAAAGAAAAAGAAAAAGAAAAAGAAAAAGAAAAAGAAAAAGAAAAAGAAAAAGAAAAAGAAAAAGAAAAAGAAAAAGAAAAAGCAAAACACCGCCTTGCGATTTAGCAATTCGCACAACGCCATCCGTGCCCAATGGACCTGCCATGGCTTTGCATTGCCTACAGATATGAATTTCCCCCGGCGACCCCAGCTACCATACGCATTCTCTGCACGTCACGGATTCGCGCGTGCAAGGGGGCGACAGAGACAGATCGGGCGCCGCCGGTAAGGCGCTGTTCTCTACCGGGTTAGACCATGACGGGACCCGAGCGGCCCCAAGAAGATGACAGCGACATCAGGCCATTTTGCGGATTGGTCTTATGATCCGACGTCAGCTCACCACCGCAAAATGGGCCAGACCCGAAAACAGTTGAGGACGAAGAGGCCACACATCACTGTAAACCAGCAGTCCTGAGCCCGCCGAGCCTCGAAAATGAGCAGGAAGCGAAACGGAGCCAATGATTTTCGCGCCACTCACGGGAACTGGCCCTCGGGCTAGGGTTCTGCTCGTGTAACCGGCCATGTTTCTACATAAGGTCGAGTTCCTGAATCCAATCGACCTGGGAGAAACAAATTCAACTTTTCCCGCATTGCCTTTATTACCTGTGTCTCTTACCTCTGTCCATTAACCTCCTTGTCGAACGGTAATACGAGACCATACGGATTGATACTACCACAACACCACAGAGAGGGATCAGCAGCGACGGGCGAGATGGGTTACCTACCGATGATGCACATCAGCAGAGAGGAGCTGTACACAGACCTCGAAGCTCGCATCCGTTACCTACACAGCTTCCTCGACTTTAGTAGTCGTCAGTAGCCCATCCATCCCCGCGTCCTTCCAATCGCGGCGTCTCCACCCCTACGTTACTGACATCGCGGCAGAGGACATAAACGCTTTAATCACTGGCTCGAAATACGTCAAGGCCTTGATACCGGCCGTCGTCAACATCGTCTACCAGAAGCTTCTGCAGTACGACATCACGGCGCGGGCGTTCACGACGAGGTCGACGAGCTTCGAGGGACCGATGGACGAGATACCGACCATGGACAGCCCGCAGATCCAGCACCGCAAGGCGTTCCTGCGGGCGTACCTGAACAAGCTGTGCTCGGACCCAAGCCGGATGGAGTTCTGGGAGTACCTGGATAAGGTGGGCATGATGCACGTGGGGCTGGGTCGCGTACACCCGCTGCACGTCGAGTACATCCACCTCGGGGCGTGCCTCTCGTTCATCCAGGACATTATGACCGAGGCGATCTTGTCGCACCCGCGCCTTAACCTGCAGCGCAAGATCGCGCTCGTCAAGGCCATCGGGAAGGTCATCTGGATCCAGAATGACCTGATGGCCAAGTGGCACTGCAAGGACGGCCGGGAGTTCGAAGATAACGATGAGGAGATCGCAATCGAGGAGGAGGGCTACCTGCACGGAAAGAAGATACTTGAGGATGTCGATGAGGACGGTAACGGCGACGAGACGGGAGACAAGACACCTGATTCTGCATTGCGGATATCACGGCCGCCGGCGGGCGTTTGCCCCTTCAGCGGTATAACGAGGGGTGTAGAAGACTTAAAAGTGTCTGATGGACCCCTAAAGACTCAAAATGGTGAAGTCGGTCAGGAAGCGACGTGAGGAATAATTCGAACAGGGTGTATCAACAGATCCATGGAATAATTAGATCCAGTTAAGATCATGCAGAGAAGTGTTTAGCTCGGTGAGACGTTGCTTACATCTGGTCGATTTTATGGGCATAGTTGTCTGCATCGGGGACAACCACAGTGACGACGATACGCCCAGGTCACCTTCCGTCTTCTGCGCCATCGAAACTGCTATGCTCTACCACGTTACGACTCTGTGAAACGGGGTCCATAAACGCGGTGAGGGTTAAGGCCAACGCGCTCTATCTTGCTTGGGAAGAGGGGGTTTTGCAGGACCAGACATCCCTTCAACTTAGGGGCCCGGCTAGGGAGTCTGTGTTACAGCGTGAAGCTCCCTGATTCATTAATGAGGCTATGTCACTTTTCCTGTGATACCGACGTGCCAACTTTATAGAGCACCAGAAAGTAACAGACACAATATTGCAAGCACTGCGAAGGTGGTATCAGCAACAATCAGAGGTGAGCTCAGATTGCATTGGTATGTATTTGTGGACAACCCAACGTGAGAATGAAATGGGATTTCGCCATCAATCGTACCTTCCAAGCTAAATCTTTGAACTACGTGAGGGTATAGAACATAGCACATTCTTTTCTCTTCTTTTCCTTTATAAAAAAATGAACTTCGACGCTATCGTATTCAAACGAGCGGCCGCCTAATTAGACCTAGCCTTAAGAGACATCCGGCTCTGTAACTTTAACCCCAACTCTCACCTGGGGCTTCCACCTTCCACGCACCATTATAACTTGATGTTGATATCTCATCTGGCTTTTCTTCATCTCTCCCACACAAGCGCACACACACAACGCTCACTTTCACGGAAAGGAAAGATATACCCCTTGTTTCAGCAACCTACTCCCTTTCAGCCAGGATGAATATTCCTTACAATCCAGCTCTGGCCGAGTTCTGGATGATGCACTATTTCGAGTTATACCCTCCGAGCGTCATGATCGCGGCCGCCAACAATTGCTTCGGCTACTCCCCTTCCCACGAGTCGGCAATCACGATGGACCACTGGCAGGCATACATCTCCAACGACGGACCAGAATCGGCTCCTTCTTCTTCGCTGTTCACCACCGAGCCCACCTACAAGCCGCGCGACAAGGATTTCGACGCCAAGGCTAAAGCGGCAGCTGTTGAGTACCGCCAACGCGAGCGTGACTTCATGCTTGGGCTAGATGAGCACGACCGCAGCGTCATGGCCACTTCTTATCTGGGATCCAAAATCTCCAATACCGAATCGGCGATGCAGAGCCGCGACTATCTGAAATTTTTCTGGACCTTGAAGGGTGCAAAACCGTGCTTCCTGTCGTGGCGCGAGCAGTCGGAAGCCAAGAAAATCACGTCCCGCCGCGTCTACGAGTGTCTCGGCCCTGTCATGGTCAAGTATCAACTCGAGGATCACGGGTTCCGCCTAATTTACATATACGATACTGTCGACTCCGGGAGCTTTCGCGGGGGATGGCTCTTCGCAGACATCCTGTCGCCCGAGTGGGAGAGGGTCCGCAATGCCTTCCTTGTCGGACCCGTTTGGGGAAGGCTGGGCCCTGTGCCGGAGCTGGAGATCGCACATGCTCTGGGCTACCCGGTCGCGGAGGATGCGGTAACGGACCGCCATATCGTCGTCTATAATGACAACACCGAAATGCGTGAGGTTGCGCCGGCCGGGTCTGGAGAGTTTCGTTCACTTCGCGTCTTAACATTCCACTGCACCGGCACCGAGTATGAGAATCGAGATCGCATTCTCGACCACTTCAAGAGATACAAGGAACTAGCAACAGAGGTGGGAGCCGACTTGAACTTCGTCCCCGTGGGAAAGTTGCCCGAGGCCAGGGAGGAGTTGGAGGAGATTATGACACTTACTCTGGATGATTTGGACGAGGAGGTGAAGGAGGAGGGGGCCGAGGACTCCGAGATTAAACGATCTCAATCTGCGTTGTGAGTTGAGAAGGGCATCGCTCGCAATTTTACATTTTGTTATGAGGTGCACGGAGCTGGACGGTGCCGGAGGAAACTCAAACTCGCGAAGGGATGTGCATATCGGATAGCCACGACATCGGTAAGGCAGCCAGCTGAGATGTCCTGAGGCGCTCGGTTCGCGGTTTTGCCTCGCCTGACTAGCTATTTAGGTTTCGCAATCGATGGTTTCACACTGCTTGCAAGTCATACTATGCGGACCCGGTGATAGTAGAAGCTCTTGATTCCGGGGTTCTCCCTGTGTTGGTGATAGCTCAGCAAGCGAACGCCAGCCTGGACGATGCTATCCGGCTGGTGGTCCTTACATTAGTTATGCAGCAAACCTACCTATCTATTATTAATGTCACTCTACCGCACACCTTGGCCTCCGGCTAACGTAACCAAAGTCAGCCCCTACCGTGCGGGGAGAGCTGCGGCTTTGTAGCTTGGTAGTAATCATACTCCCAGGATTAATTAAGAATATTATTCTCGTCGTCAATGCGAGCACGCATGTCTTGTGTGCACCCGCCGGGGGTGGGGGTGAGCGGTCGTTCGTTGTTTCCTCCTCCTCGTATGGCTAGCGACCCACCCCCTCACTCACTATGATACTTTATACGGCCCACCAAGCTGGCAAGTAGATTAGATTCGAAGGAGATTACAAAGCATGGCGGACACCGCTCCTCAGTGAAAATCTTGTGAATTCTGGGCTCGGGGCCCAGCGAATATTCGTGAGGGTTGCTGGACAGGCTGCGCGGGTTGACGATGATTCTCCAATTTCTATCCCCGCAGCGTCGAGGCTATGCATCTATCCGCGTGAAGGCCAACTAACGGCCGTACTAACAATTTTGAACAGTGGGTCAAAACGGCCCGGTCGACATCGAATCGTCCAATAAAAGATTTGGGTTCGTGACCTTCAGTTCCCTTTTAGGGAAGGCGCCGCTTGAAGCAGTTATGACTGCAGTTTGTGTGCCTTCAAGCGGATAAATGAAGGCATGCTCCGATATAGTCCCGAACTCCAACCCCTTGCCCCTGACTCGCGGGTCTTGGCTTCCCCGCATCAGGGTCGCCGTCTCCGAAGTAATAATTCTCCACCAGTTCCCCTCAGCTTGGCACCGAGCTGCATCCACCGGTCCCGAGGAAGCGAGAAAAGAACGGATAATAATGTCTAGCAGGCCCCTCCAGATGAATGCAGCAATAAACATCGGTCTGCAATAACGCCGGAGTGGCTAGTATACCTAGTATGCAAGGCAGTGGTTTGTGAGGATCGCTAAAATCCATTCCCGGTCAGGCTTCTCTAGGCTTCCCCAACCTTCCCCAACGCTAGGTATCCGTAGCGTGGCAGCTGCGGAATAAGCTACTGCGGTCTAGGGATGAGTTCAACCGATAGACTCGGCGGATCCGTATGATCTTCATGCCGGATGCCTATATGGGCAAGAGGTAGGAAAAATGTAACTCAGGATCGCAGTGGTCAATCCCGGATCGGGGTTCAGCGTCGTGGTCGTCGGTTTTGTGGCCGCATATTATTCTCCATCGGACGATCGCTCCCTCGGCACTCCATACTATAAATACTGCCGTCGTCAGTCGGGCCAGGCGCAGTCGAGGAAGACTTCTCGCGATGGGTAAGCTGAAGTCCTCAACATGTCTCGCCCTCTGTCGTCGGGGCGTCTTCTCGCCTTCGCCAGCTTGCTATCAGTTCTAACCTGTCCAGTTACAGCTCAGAACGAGTCCTACAAGACCGGTTTGTGTGGCTAGCTCGGATCGCCTATTGCTACGCCGTCGCTAACTCTCATCAGGTGTTGTGGTCGATGGGAAGGAATTCGCGCTGAACGGCAATGGGGTATCCTATCGCTTCTACGCCGACGAAACCACCGGCGATCTCATCTCGACCCATTTCGGTGGCCCTGTGGCCGAGAATATCATCACACCGCCGGTCCCCCAGCCTCAGGGGTGGGTCGGGATGCCGGGTCGAGTGAGGCGGGAGTATCCAGACCTAGGTCGAGGAGACTTCAGAGTTCCGGCGATCCAGATCCGTCAATCCGAGGGACACACCGTCAGTGCTCTTCAGTACAAGTCACACGATGTTATCCCAGGTAAGCCTGCTTTGCCTGGTCTTCCGTCCACGTTCGGAAGCGAAGAAGAGGTCACGACCCTCGTCGTTCACCTGTACGACAACTACAGCTCGGTGGCGGCCGATCTCTCGTACTCGATCTTCCCGAAGCACGACGCCGTCGTCCGGAGCGTGAACATCACGAACGAGGGGTCGAAGGACATCACCATTGAGAAGCTAGCCAGTCTCAGCGTCGACTTTCCTTACGAGGAGCTCGACATGATCGAGCTCAGGGGTGATTGGGCGCGTGAGGCTCAGAGGGTCAGACGGAAGATCGAGTACGGGACGCAGGGGTAAGTAATTGCGACTCGTCTACTGCCCTCCGTGACCGCCAACTAATAAGGCTTGTCGGCCACAGCTTCGGAAGTTCGACCGGCTACTCTTCCCATCTCCACAACCCGTTCCTGGCCCTGCTCTCTCCGACCACCACCGAGTCTCAGGGCGAGGCTTGGGGATTCTCCCTGGTCTACACGGGATCCTTCTCGGTCGACGTCGAAAAAGGATCGCAGGGCCTGACCCGAGCCATTCTCGGCTTGAACCCCTACCAGTTTTCTTGGCCGCTAGGCCCCGGTGAGACTTTCACCTCTCCCGAGGCCGTTGCTGTGTACTCGGACTCCGGCATGGGAGGCGTGTCCCGGAAGTTCCACCGTCTCTATAACAGCAACCTAATCAAAAGTCGCTTTGTGAAAGAGGACCGCCCCGTACTGCTCAACAGCTGGGAGGGTGCTTACTTCGACTTAAACGAGAGTGTCGTCTACGACCTTGCCGAGGCGTCGGCGAAGCTCGGCATCAAGCTCTTCGTGCTGGACGACGGTTGGTTCGGCGATAAGTACCCACGACTAGCGGACAACTCGAGTCTCGGAGACTGGGTGGTTAACAAAGACCGATTCCCGGACGGACTGGGGCCCTTGGTTGATCGCGTCACCCAGCTGAAGGTCAGTGACTCAGCCGAGAAGCTCCGCTTCGGTCTGTGGTTCGAGCCCGAGATGGTCAGCCCCCGCTCGGAATTGTACGATGCGAACCCCGACTGGGCGCTGCACGCCGACGGGTATCCGCGGACAGAGACTCGAAACCAGTTGGTCCTCAACCTCGGGCTCCCAGAGGTCCAGCAGTACGTTATCGAGTCCTTGTCGAAGATCCTCGAGGGCGCCGACATCTCGTACGTGAAATGGGACAACAACAGGGGAATGCACGAGACGCCCAGCCCGAACACCGGTCACAGATACATGCTCGGCATGTACCACGTCTTCGAGGTCCTCACTTCCAGGTTTCCGGACGTCCTCTTCGAGGGGTGCGCTTCCGGCGGGGCCCGCTTCGACCCGGGCATCCTGCACTACTTCCCGCAGGTCTGGACGTCCGACAATACGGACGCGCTCGACCGGATCCGCATCCAGTTCGGGACCTCGCTCGTGTACCCGGCGTCGGCCATGGGCGCCCACGTGTCCGCGGTGCCGAGCCATCAGACTGGACGGACGACGCCATTCTCGTTCCGCGCGCACGTGGCGATGATGGGCGGCTCGTTCGGCTTCGAGCTCGACCCGGCGGACCTGGATGAGGAAGAGAGGACGCAGATCCCGGAGCTCATTGCGCTCGCGGAGAAGCTGAGTCCCGTCGTCATCCAGGGCGATCTCTGGCGCCTCAACCTGCCCGAGGAGTCGAACTGGCCGGCGGCGCTGTTCATCGCGCCCGACGGCTCGAGGGCAGTGCTGTTCTGGTTCCAGCTGCGCGCCAACATCAACCACGCCGCACCTTTCCTGCGCCTGCAGGGCTTGGATCCGCAGGCGAGATACACCGTCGATGGTAACGCTACGTACTCGGGTTCGACGTTGATGAACATGGGATTGCAGCATTACTTTCAGGGTGATTATCAGAGCAAGGTCGTGCTCATCGAGAAGGCATCATGATGTCAAGTCGGGCTTATCAAGTAGAGAATATTAGCTCATGTCATGTTCGGGAGAGCTGCTTTCAAAGCCTAATCTCCCCAGATTGCTGATTAGGGATAGTCAAGGCACCCACCCTGTATTCGTTAAAATATCTCCCGACGCGACTGAGAGCTTTGGTTCTACGTGGAATATTCAGTCATTAGGCAATCAAGATACCATTACAACACGACCTACTGGGGGATAGTCGGCGCATTGTACTTCGCCGTTTTGAGCCGAGTCGCTGGGACAGCATCCAACGGCTCTGATTCGGTCCTCCGTTGTTTGATTCGCGGTGGGGAGGCGTCGGTTGGTAGCTCAGAGTGGCTCGACATTGTGATTTCGATTGACTTCTGGGCACGTTATCAGGCCTACTTGCATGGAAACGACCTCAACCACTTATATGTGGCCATTCCCATCTCTAGAGCCAGGTGGCTTTGTTCCATGGACAGCATCAAGACCACTATGTAGCAGGAGTTTAGGGGTTTCATCTCAGTTGGGACGCTACCGTCGCCACGTTGATATGGCGTTACAGAAACGGGCAAAAAGTGATATGATAGAACATCTTCGTTAGCAGCCAAGGGGGACTTCGGGGTGGCTCCTGGTGTTACAGGCCTGATCTCCTTTGAAATTTCTTCTCAGCTGTAGGCCATTTAGCTGTCAACGTGGCAATGGGTAAAACAGTAGCTCTGCATCAGGAGAAGACGACTCGATACGCATGATGCGCCTGGAGGGGTAGCGCAGCGAGGGATCCGTCCAGCGAACACCTCAAGAGACATGTCTCCTACGCTTCTAGCAACTCAGAGCGAAGGAAGGTGGCACCCTTCTCCCGAAAGCGCATACTGGGCGCTTCGTGCCGCGACGACATGGGCTAGTGCCACACATGGCTCTCTGGTGTTACCGACTGGACGTCACAAACGTCTCAGCTGTTCTCCGTGACTTGAAACTAACAATGAACGGAATACGAAGCCATTTGCCGTCAAGCTAGAGTTATGTTGCTTCAAGCCACCATTGTACCGTTGTGAAATCGAAGTGGTGGAGCGTAGCCGAGCTCCGTTGCTGGGGTTCTCGAGGCCTTAGTCTTGGCTTCGAGCAAATGAAGCGGATTGACCCCTTCCTCATCTATGTTTGAAGGATACTGTTAATAAGAACGGAAGCGCTTTGTAGAAAGTATCTAAGTTCAGTGTCGGCGTTATCCTCCGGATCCTGTCACGGTCTTGGCAACTGTTTTTCTGTCATTGTCAAAGGCCGACAGGGGCGCTTCGAAAAGCGCTACTGGATAGGTACCGGGCGCGTAGGTTTTAATATACACGCTTTCTTCGCCTTAGTTCCACCCGAATTGTCTATTAGCCTATTGTCATGCTTACTAGGGAAGCAGATGCACAGCTCTTCGAGGGATATATTGATGATGAACTAGGAAGCTAGAAAAGGTGATCCCACTTAATGTGGGTGATCCACTGATGCATGTTTTCCGGGAAAGGATCGTTGTTCCAAAAGATCCCTAACGCTTAAGCCCTAAAGGGGGCCCTTTTCTGCGACATATGTTAAAACAAAAGAGCATAATACCTCGCTAACCACGAATCCCCTCTCAAAGGGGAGATATGAGACAAAAGAGAAGGAGCGACGCAGGCCTGATTCGAACAGACGCTCCCGAAGGAACAAGATGATCTAGATACCCTGGCCATGCCAAGATATTCTAGTCTTGCGCATTAGACCACTCTGCCACTGCGCCGGTGATCTAGACGGATGATTGCATCCTGTTGGTGGATGAGTGTCTTATCCGTATTTGTATAGACGTCTGGGCCTAGCGGGCTCGGTTGTAAGTTTGTTGCCCAAAATGGGTGTCCTTTTGCAGAAAGCGTCAGGGAGGGTTGCATGGCTGTGTCCAGTCACATATGTGCTCAGAGGTAAGACTGTTACTGCCCGCTACTGCGGGTAAACCTAGAGTCTTCTACTGCACAGCATGGACGAGGAATGAGCATGACCATTCGATTTGGTTGAAGCTAGTCTGAAGGGTCGCAGTTCCGGGCAGCGGAGCTCAGCCACGCTTTACCCATTGCGGGTTCCTCAACGCTCGGGCGACACTTTGAGCAAAACATCTGTGAGGGGTCCCAACCCCCCGCCCCTTTTGCATTTGTGGCTTGAATGTAAAATGTGGCTTAAGAGGCATAAGGTGCGGCTGATGCACGTGACATCACAGCTTAGAACTCAATTACAACTCAATTACAAAGTAACCGGCTGTGATTGGCGGAAGCTCCAGCCCCGAAGGTTCCACCCGGAGGGAACGTCCCAAATTCTGGAAACCGCAATCAATGATCGTAAAGCTGCGGGTGTCAAGATTTCGCCTTCGGGGCAGTCGATTTAAACAGCAATACAACCACCTACAACCCCCTCCCCTCAATCCCGTCGCCCAACTTGCAACCGACTAACGAACGAATAAACGATGCAAGGGCTCACGACCTCTACGACAGCCGCTGCTATGCTGTCGCGCCAGCTCGTGCGGCGACAACCTGCAGCCGCATCCGCCGCCGCGAGGATAGTAGGGCAACGCACATACGCCACCCCCTCTGGTCCGCCGCCCAAGGGATTCCGGATGGGCAGGGCGTCGCGGTGGGACGACGAGAAGGAGAGCACACTCGACCGCGCGGGCAGGTTCTTCCTGATGACGGAGATGTTCCGCGGCATGTATGTCGCGCTGGAGCAGTTCTTCAGACCGCCGTAAGTCTTTGTCGTCCCGGGAGGGAGGGAGGAGGAATCGTGCGTGGCCAAGGGAAGGAAGATGTGTGTTGACGATTTTGTCGATTCTAGGTATACGATTTACTACCCCTTCGAGAAGGTGCGGGCCTCTATTCTTAGAAGCGATTAGGGACGAAGCATTTCAGGCTGTGGAGGGACCCCGGATTGTCCGAAGCGAAGGAAATATCGAGGAGCCACTGGCTGATTCATGGACAAATTAGGGCCCCATCTCCCCTCGATTTCGCGGCGAACACGCTCTTAGACGATACCCCTCTGGCGAAGAACGGTGCATCGCATGCAAGCTATGCGAAGCTGTATGTTGAACCCGCGGCTGCCGTTGCTACCCTGGCAGAACCCGAATCATCACCCGCCGCGTCTGTTACAGGAAGAACTAACGATGTATGCAGGTTTGCCCAGCGCAGGCCATCACGATCGAGGCGGAGGAGCGAGCTGACGGCTCGAGACGAACGACACGCTACGATATCGACATGACCAAGTGCATATACTGCGGCTTCTGCCAGGAATCATGCCCCGTGGATGCCATCGTCGAGTCGCCCAACGCCGAATACGCCACGGAGACGAGAGAGGAGCTGCTGTACAACAAGGAGAAGCTCCTGGCCAACGGAGACAAGTGGGAGCCGGAACTGGCGGCCGTCATCAGAGCCGACTCTCCCTACAGATAACCAGCGGTTCGATGTGAAAGCAAGGGCGTAAACTAAGTAACCAAGTGGGCTTGTATGGGTACTACGGGCATTGTAAATATTCTCTACCTACTAAAAAGAGCATGTCTCGTTGGTGATATGCAACATGGCCTCCTTGCTCTAATCCTCTGTCGCATTCCTATTCATTTACGATACATTGTTTACAACGAGCCTTCCAGCCAGCCTCGCAGAAAATTATCGGTGGCGATCCATAGAAAAGTCATTCTGCTCCATGAAGAGGACGGTTTTCTTGATGATGACGTATCTACCTCATTCAGAACCACAGGCCTTGTACAATGCATATGGTTGGCGAGGGGGAAACTGGCGGCCCGAAGACAGATGAATGGTAACTGGCACGACAGCCGGCCACTCTATGTGCTCGAGGGCAAGCAGCGTATCAAATCACGTGCATTTCGCACCCAGAACGAATGGGCCGAATTCCCCGATCTCCGAAGAGGCTCTAATTCGGAAGCTCGGATCACTTACGACATTGATTAGACAGGGGATTACATAAGCGCATTTATTTAGCCTTGGCTTCGCTTTTGCAGGTACTCGCTGCTTGCTTGTTACTGGGGGCCGGGCCGTTGACATTGACAACGAGAAATTTACTCGAAGCTCCATCATCCACTACATCACCTCCACCAAAACCATTACCAGCACCGTCAACAACCCCACCACCCTCCCAACTCCGGCGCTCTTCTACCCCCTCTCCAATTGTGGTTTTAATCTTCCAGCAGAACCACCAGACGCACACAATGTTCCGCACGGCATTGATCCGCACCGTCGCCCAGGCGTCCCGCGTCGCAGCTCGGTCCGCCCCCCACCGGAGAGCCGCTGTCGCGCCCGTCGTCCTCAGAGCTGCCGCCAACCCGACGCTGAAGTTCGCTGGTGTCCAGACCGTGCGCATGTACTCGGCTGCCTCGGGCCTGAAGAAGGAAGAGGTGGAGAATCGCATCATTGGGATCTTGCAGGGCTTCGATAAGGTTAGTAGTCATCCGGTTCTTGTTCGTGCGATGCCGCATGCATGAGGTTGGGGCCTTTCCGTCTTCGCTCTTTGATGACGGGGATGTGGGAAAATTTGTGTGGGCTGTTCGGATACGTGGGGTTGAGGTTGTAAGATGGGCATGTAAAGGGGATATATGGGAGAAATTCTATGACCTGCTTGTTTTGGGCTGTGTTGCATGGTCCTGCATCGCGAGCGCATGGCTAGAAATGCGTTGCGGCTTCCTTAGCGAGCTGGAACTGCCTTGCTAACATCTTGGTTTAATAGGTCTCGGACCCAAGCAACGTACGAAATCCCCACGATGCTGCCCTAACTTTGGCAGCTGAACCGAGCTGGTGCGGAGAAAACTAACTTCGAGTAGGTCAAGCCTAACTCGCACTTCGCCAATGATCTCGGTCTGGACAGCTTGGACACGGTGGAGGTTGTTATGGCGATAGAAGAGGTACGTTGCCTTCTACGCCGGATAGAGGCCCGTCGTTAGCTTGCGAACTGCAACGAGGCGCTCTCTCTAGATGTTGAAAACGGTTGCTGATTTTGCGTGCAGGAGTTCAGCATCGAGATCCCCGATAAGGAGGCGGATGCCATCCATAGTGGTACGTATACTTCTCCTGACATCTCCAAGTCGTCGCAACCGAGGCAAGCGACTAACACATGCGCAACAGTCGACAAGGCGGTCGAGTACATCCTGAGCCAACCGGACGCCAACTAGACGTTCCAGAGCTTGTACATTAGAGCTTAGTACCACTCTTCCACCGCAAAAAGGATATGAGTCGATTTTTTCTAAGAATCAAGCGGCGACGGACCCGTATGCACGAGAAAATTCAATTCATGCATGTCGGACAGGATTCGTCCGTCACCTGGACATGTAGATGAGGATGAACTGTCGGATGTGCCCTAGATGCACCCGAGGTTATGGGCCGGGTCGTCCTCTTGTCGGATGCGAGCCGAACCACAACCCGAAAAAGCCATTGTACAACTGTATAGATATTCTACTCGCCATACATCGTCTCTCACCTTCGTTGGCGTTCGCTGCTCCGTGTCTTGTGAAGTGATTCTCGAGCCTCCTGTTCGTCCTGACGAGTTTGTGGTGAAGTTGAGTGAAGAGGGATGAGTGGGTACAAGAACCTGACGCTGTGATATGGCTAGGACTCGCGCTTCGACTCTTAAGCCACGCTGTAGAGCTGCTTTCTCGGGGTTTGGTGGAAAATTGTCCAAGATATGGCTTACACGCTTCTTGCCCTGAATTAAGAGAAGCCACAGTAGCCATGCGAATGAAAACCCTTATGCCCCAGGACCGCATAGGGAGCCCGTAAGGTAAAGGAGTAAGTAAAGTAGGGTAATCCGCAGTACTCGTATCCCCTACATATCCAGAATCGAGATCCTTCCGCAGTCTACTCCAAACCTACCTACGCACCATCTTCGATTCCACGACCCGGGGAGCGGGAACGATCTGCCTGAAGTGAGTCTCGAATGAGGGTCTCTGGTTAGATGCGCCTTAACTTGCGCCGGGAGTGAGAGCAAGGCTCGGATAAGACATGGACATCGACATGGCCACTACGCGGAAGCCATATATCGATGTTCTTGGGAACGCCTTCGACGCCAATTCAGCCAAAAGAAGGGTTCACAACAGAGGGACGGACAGAGCACGACGATGCTATGAGGTCTAGGCCCATATGGGAAGCTACGTACATGGGTTTCCGTCAGGGGTATACTATGGTAGTGGCGTGCTTGCTAAAGGTCTCTTTCTTATGCATCTACCTGTACAGCGATGTTCCTAAATTCGGCATACACCTGTTGCTGCACACACCCATATAACTGCATATATGTTGGCTGTCCGCTTTATTTTGTTCTGGGTCGTCGGCTAGCCAGGACGTAAACAGGGCAGCTAGGTCGATGGCCAGCCAAGTCGACAGCCAGCTAGGGCTTACACGCCATTAGTTAATTACGGCTTCCAGGCTTCAGGGCTCCAGGGCATTACCAGGTCTCGTACTCGCCATACAAATTCGCAGGGTTTAGGAAACGGATCAATGCGCACGAACCATATGGTGCTCTTACCTTTATTCTTCTATTTGGGATTCTTGGCCAATTTTCCTATCAGAAAACCAAAACGTGCAGGAAGGGGGTACGCCACAGTAACCCTCGTCCACTCAACTGGCAAGCTCCTTTCGTTAAAACGAGGGCATGGTCAGCTCTGTCGATGCCGACCAATTTTAGCTGCATGATCTTTGCAATTTCGGACGCCACGGTTAACAATTCAGGGCGAGTCTGTAAGCTGTTCGGGCTGCCCTGTGTAATCAATTCGCTGGCTATTATGCATCTAGGACAGAGCCTCGCGTAGGTTCCGCTGCGGGAATCTACAATGCTCGAACTTTTTACAGGGCTCGCTGCCCCATTCCTAAGATGCAGGCTTATTACCCCTCCATTCTCCCAGACATCTCGAGGGATTTTCAGTCAGTCAATGTATTACTCTCGACCTGAACGACAGCCAATATGGCCGACCCATTCGGCATTATAGGCGTAATCGGCGTCGCAGGCCAGATCATTCATATGGGCATCCAATTTGGGCTAGACTGGAAAGATGCACCAGCCGATGTCAAAAGCTTCATGGCCGAGCTCCAGGTCTTAAAAACTACACTCTCTGAAACAAACACGAACATCGCTCTGAACCAGGATTTCATCAACGCTTTCCAAGGCCGCCATTCCACAGTATTATCGCAGCTTACGGATGTGATGCCCGCTACCGACACCAGCGTCATGGTATCGGCCTGTCGGACAGAACTAGAGCATTTGCTTGCAGAATTGAAGAAGCGCGCTCAAGGTCACCGGGTCGGATGGGAGCGAATGAAGGGAGCCTTTCTTGCAAAGAAGACGCGAGAGGCTATTGAAAACCTTCAACGGCAATGCCAGTTTCTCAATAACCTGGTCGTCATCGATAGTGCGGCCCTTCAAGCAACAATTTTGAAAGAAGTTAGGGAGGGAACGATCAACCAGCAGGCTCGTGAGGCAGCTGATGAGCAAGATGCCATTCTCCATTGGCTCACTCCAGTCGACTATGCGCATCAGCAAAGCGACTTCATCAATCGGCGGCAGGTCGGGACCGGACAGTGGCTTCTGGACTCGCCGGAGTTCCAAGTGTGGCTGCACACCGACAAGCAGACATTGTTCTGCCATGGAATGCCCGGAGCAGGAAAGACAATCCTCACGTCAATCGTGGTAGATGAGCTTATGGCCCGCTTCGGAAACGACAAGGGCACCGGCATCGCATACATCTACTGCAACTTCAGGCGTCAAGACGAGCAGAAGGCCGAAGATCTCTTCGCCAGCTTGCTGAAGCAGCTAGCTCAAGGGCGGCCGTCCCTGCCAGATAGCGTGAAATCTCTCCACGATAAGTATAAAACCAAACGGACACGACCACCGTTCGCAGACATCTCGGTGGCTCTCCAGTCGCTGGCGACAGAATACTCGAGAGTATTCATTATCGCTGATGCTCTTGATGAATGTCAAGCATCCGATGGTTGCCGTACGAAGCTTTTGTCGGAGCTCTTCAGCCTCCAAGCCAAATACGGAGTAAATATCTTTGCAACCTCGAGGTCTATTCCGGAAATTTCCGAGCAATTTGACAAGAGCACGTCCTTAGAGATCCGAGCCACTGATGAAGATGTAAGAACGTATCTGGACGGCCACATATCTCAGCTTCCGGCATTTGTCAGAGGTGGTTCCGATTTGCAGGAAGAAATTAAAACCGGAATCCTTAAGGCCGTTAGCGGAATGTAGGTCGATTTTTATAACTGGCAGCCGAATGGTACTAACTTTCCCAGGTTCTTACTTGCACAACTTCATTTCGACTCTCTGAAAGGAAAAAGGTCGCCAAAGGTTATTCGTTCCGCTCTGAAGAATTTGGCTACTGGATCCGACGCGTACGACCGTGCATATAACGACGCGATGGAACGAATTGAAGGTCAGTTGAAAGACGAAAAGGAGCTGGCTAAGCAGGCCTTGTACTGGATTACCTGCGCAAAAAGGCCTCTGACAACTATAGAACTTCAGCACGCGCTTGCAGTGGAAGTCGGCGAACCTGAACTCGATCAAGAGAACCTCACTTATATTCAAGATATAGTATCGGTATGTGCCGGATTAGTCACGGTCGATGAAGAGAGTAATATCATCCGGTTAGTTCATTACACGACGCAGGAATACTTCCAGAGAACACAGGGCAAATGGTTTCCGAGCGGAACGACCGAGATTGCAATTGTCTGCGCTACCTACCTCTCATTTAGAGCTTTTGAGAGCGGGTTTTGTCTAACGGACGAGGAATTTAACGAGCGACTACAATCAAATCCGCTCTACGAGTACGCCGCAACCAACTGGGGGCATCACGCTCGAGAGGCTTCGACTTTCATTCAGGAAATAATAGACTTTCTAGAGTGCGACGCGAAGGTGGAGGCGTCAAGCCAACCATTGACGTTCAAGAATGGTCATGGCTTTCCAAGAGTTCCGAGGCATGTGACGGGACTCCACTTGGCGGCATACTTTGGCGTTTATGAAGTTGCAAAGGTCCTTCCACGCGGAAACGATGTGGACTTGAAGGACAGTAACCTCCGGACACCTTTGTCCTTAGCAGCAGAATACGGGCACGAGGCCGTCGTCAACGTGCTTCTGGAGAAGGGCGCCGATACCGAGTCTAAAGATGACTTGGGCTGGACTCCGTTATTGTGGGCAGCAAAAAACGGACACGAGGCGGTCGTCAAGGTGCTTCTGGAAAATGATGCCAATATCAAGTCTAAATCTATCTATCACGAGATACCCTTATTGATAGCAGCAAAAAAAGGGCACGAGGCGGTCGTCAAGGTGCTCCTAGAAAAGGGCGCCGATATCGAACCTAAAAGTTACTTCGGCCAGACACCGCTATCGTTGGCAGCAGAGAACGGGCACGAGGCCGTCGTTAAGATGTTTCTGGAAAAGGGCGTCGATATCGAGTCCAAAAGTAACTTCAGCTGGACACGGTTATGGTGGGCACCAAATTCCGGGCTCCAGGGGTTCGTTAAGGTGCTTCTGCAAAAGGGCGCCGATATCGAATCTAAATGTAACGTAGGCCAGACACCGCTATCGTTGGCAGCAGAGAAGGGGAACGAGGCGGTCGTCAAGGCACTTCTGGAAAAGGGCGCCGATATCGAGTCTAAAAGTAATTCTGGCCTGACACCCCTATCATTAGCAGTAAAATACGGACACGAGATGGTCGTCAAAGTGTTTGTGGAAAAGGGCGCCGATATCGATTCTAAAAGTAATTCGGGCCTGACACCTCTATCATTAGCAGCAAAATACGGGCACAAGATAGTCGTCAAAGTGCTTCTGGAAAAGGGCGCCGATATCGAGTCTAAAACCGGCTATGGCGAAACACCCCTATCGTTAGCAGTAAAAAAAGGGCACGCGGCCGTCGTCCAGCTGCTACTCGACAGGGATGCCGACGTCAACTCGCAGGATAAGGACGGTCAGACGCCGCTATCGTGGGCCGCCCGGAGCTGGCACGAGGCCATCGTTAAGCAGCTTCAAACCAAGGCGTAATTGGCTAAAGAGATTTCATCTCCTCACTTAAATCTCCTTTTCATTCTCGTCATAGTATGTCGGCGGAAAGGTCAGGTAGAACGAGTGAATTAATAATTTACTCTTTTACTGTATTAGAATAACATCGCATATTTAAAAGACAGCCGAGATTTAACATGTCGGTAGCGGCGCTAGGAGTGAATATTCTACCCCCAGCAGATTCATAGTTAGGTGATGTAGATTTGTCAACCTAGGTATAGTCCTATCAGCGGGGGCGCATTCAACCCCTGGCCGTTCCCGGAGAGTCACTTGATAGCTTTCTTTCATAGCTTGTGCCACATCGCGCGGCAGTTTGAGGGTGAACTGCGTCAAGCGCGCCTTAGAGACAGAGACTACTTGTACAGCAGAGGACGCCAAAAAGGTTGCTGAGTTATCTCACGAATCCTGAACCTCTGGCGTTTCCTGAATTTCGGGAAGCTTCAGATGGTAGCTCATTATCCTTTCGCAGGGTCGTTATCCGGAAGAGGCTGGTGTTGTGCCACCGTCCACGTCCATCCCCCCGGTTCCCCTCACTTACTAGACAACGCCGTAAATCCCTCAGAAGCTATCTTCGGTACACTCACCTAAACCCGTCTGAATTATGCTAGCATCATGGGTATGTTTCAGCGTAGTGCCACCAGACGTTTTCCACTCCGCTTCCTCACTCCTTATCTATTATCACTCCAGCCTGCGGCCCACATAGACTTTCTCCACCCATTATCTTGCTATATCAGATTCAATATCGGCACCCCATCGACCAATTAAAGCAAGGCCCGTTTGGCTCAGCGGTAGAGCGCCTCACTAGTATATCTGTCATGGATCTGAATATGAGGAGGCGACTGGTTCGACTCCAGTAATGGGCACTCCTTCCTTTTTTCGAATTTCCTCCTTTCTGGACTCCTTTTGGACTTCGTCAATCCCTTTTTTATCGACCCCGTTAATTTTTTAGGTTTGCCCCGGCTCGCTTGCCCTATGCTCGGGATTATCTTTTTCGGGTTTATGCGTCCGTAGTCCTACCGTTCCCGGCGCTCTGCGGGTCGGGTTGTTTTTGACGGGGTCCTAGTGAACACAACCCACACAGACTCTATGGTGGTACCCAAGCCTACAACCCAAAGTCTACATACTAATCATGGGCACTTCGAACTCATTGTGGTCATTAAGCTAATGCTCATCCAGGATAACTTTTAATATCCTGTCGGTTTAGATTGCCAACTCCGGGATTGGCTGGGAGTATCGCAGGCCCCGTCTCCGTACTATGAAGGGAATGGACCGACAGAGCGTGAGTTCAAGTAGGTAACAGAAAAATATTTCTTTGGAATATGTACACGAAGTAAGTACGTCTATATATTTGCTCTCTTCATAGTCCACGCTTCTCCAGAGCTCGGTTTCATTGCGCCAAACGCATGTTGATCCGTCTACACACCCGAGCGGAACACAAGCCCCTTAATGCATAAGCGAATGCATTTAACAAGTCAACTATCGATTGTCAGCCACATTCCCCGAACCACAGAGGAAAAGGGCGGAGAACTTACAGGCTGGGGCCCGGGAACGGTGTAGCTGTTGAAGTTGTTGTAGATCTGCGTCAAATCCCACGTTAGCATTAGCCATCACACCCGGAGTCTCCTCCCCCCTCTCTATCTCCTCGAACGATACGTAATCGGACAGAAGAGAAGAACTCACGTTAGCGGTGTAGCCGGGGTCCGTCTCCTTGAAGGCGCCGGGGATCTTGGCCGTCTGGGGGCTCGCAGTACCCGTGCCGCCCGTGACGCTGATTTGCGCGCACGAAATGTAGAACTGCGGGATGCCCGCCGGCCAGGGGTTGTGGATGGCGAGTGATTGGATCCGGAGCAGGTACTCGCCGTCCTCGATGCAGCGCGGGATCTGGGACGTGTACGTTTCTGGGATGCGGTCAGTTTGTCGGTCATTCACTACGGGAACCACGCGGCATTCCGCCGACAGCTGAGAGATGCGCCGCGGTGGTTGTCGTTGCGACTTACGGTACATGGGCCAGCTTGCCGAACTCCCTTGGAATTCAGGACCTGTGGAGGGTTGCTGTCAGCTTATTTTGTCTCTCGCGGTGTGGCTGCACCGGCTCACCAAAGTCCTTGACCTTGAACCAGTCACCGCTTCCGTCATAGTCTGCCGCGTTGCCGGGAGCCTTAGACATGTAACTAGCAGGAGATCAGCATGCAGCTCTGCCCATCTTCTACTCCGGGGCTGCGTACAGTGAGATAGGGCCTTGGTGGTACACGGCCTGCATCAGCGTCAGCGACATTCGATACGGCGATCCAGTGGTAGTAGTTCGGTAGCACGTACGGTGTCAAGGGTCCAGGTGAAAGAGTCGCCAGCCTTCACGGCGACGGTCGTGGTAGGCTTCGCGCCGAGGTTGCATCGCAGGTCGTTGGAGGCGAGATCGGTCACGGGAGAGTTGCCGTTGGTGTGCTGTCGGACTGTAGGTGTTTGTGTTAGTCCAGTCTAAATCTCAACTCCCCGAGGCGATGACCGTCTGCGTCGCAACCAGGGAGAGGGTTTCAGGGAATCCGCGTTGTTGTACGTACTGTGCTCCCAGGTTGAGAACTGCGTATCGCCCACTTTGAGCTGCTGGAAGATGTAATGGGCCGAGGCGGGAGTAACCGCCAGGACGGCAGCAAGGAGGCCGGCGAAGCTCTTCATCTCGGGCTATATGTATTAGTAGTGAATTTAACTGGTAAGGCGACTGTGAGAAGGCAAAGCTGGGGAGGGATGATCGTCCAGTAATCGCAGATCTCCTGGAAGAAGCAGTGTCAAGATATACCCGACCAGTAATCCAGCAGTCATCCCTTTACGGCACTAGGAACCCGTGCCGACCTCACTAACATTACAACTATTCCCGACGTGTTCTTCCACCACTGACGATCCTTGGCACATCTTGAGAATCTCTCCACGACGACGGTCCGGATCTCCGTCTCGTGGAATCAGAAGAGTCAGTGCCGTTCGTAGGTTAGATGTGTCCAATGAGAGAGGATCAGCTGGCACGACGTCTAGATGATCGTCGCGTGGTGGAGAACAACAATCTCCCGAAGGGGAAATGCCGGAAGGAGACGAGAATGGGCAGGTCGGCACGCTGCCAAGGGTTATACCGCCGCATATATATGGGGCCGCAGTCTCCCCCTGAACGCGGTAACGTGATCAGGATATGGCTCCCATGATATATTAAGCTGTGGCTTGGTTTAGCTGAGCAGAACATGGACTGCGAATAAGGACAATTACCGCAACTCCGGCTTATGCGTTCTAAGGGCTCGGCGAAACCAAGGACTTCTGTTATATTAAAAACGATGCACGATGCGGTCATCCAATCTTACGCCGGAACGGATGCTTCGTAATCCATGATAGATCCTACCACTCTGTCCTGAGGTTAGCGATGTTATGGCAGCGACTACTACGGATATCCTTCAGCGAATCCCCACGCCCTTATCCGGAGCTCCTCCAGCAACTATCGCGTGCAATCAAACACATCTTCCGCCATCCACTTCGAGGTTAACGCCCGTGATGAACGCAGCCTCGTCGCTTGCCAGATAACAGCACGCATTCGCCACGTCGGCCGGAGTGGACCCTCGGCCCAGCGGTATTACGGCCTCGAATGCCTTCCGGTTCTCCGGCGTGTCGGGGTTTCCAATGAAGAGATGCGTCCTGTTTGGTATGTTAATGGCATTGTGGCCCAAAAAAGGATGAAAATTCATAAGAAAGAGGAAAGGGTCAAAGACCATAGATCGTCTTCGCGTAGTTATCGTGGCCCTTACATTCCCGTGCTTCCGATGACCGGAGACACCGAGTTAAATCGGATTTGGTGAGGGCCATACTCTACCGCCATTGTCTATCGGAGGAAACAAGTCAGCAACGCGGAGATGATTATAAGCTCGTAACATGGAGCCAAGTAGACGTGGTCTAACCTTGGTAGCGCATATGACGGCAGCTTTCGACGCGTTGTACCAAGTCAATCTCGGTCGCGGCCGAACACCCGCCGTCGACGCGACCTGTATGAAACATGCAGGCTTCTTATTCTCCATAAAATAGGGGAGCAGGGTATTCGTAGACTGGTAGATAGACTTGACGTTGACGTTCATGACAAGGTCGAACTCGTTTTCCGTGACGTCCTCCGTGGCCTTGTTGACGTAGCTCGCGCCGGCGTTGTTCACGACTACGTCGAGATGCTTAAATTCGTCGAGCGCCACGGACAGCAGCGATTCCCAGTCTTCCCGCTTTGTGACGTCCGCCTTCGCGAACCGACATCCCAGTTCCGCGGCGGCTGCCTTTCCCGCCTCCTCGGACAGGTCGGCTATGAGGACGCTGGCCCCTTCCTCGACGAACTTCGTGGCAATTCCGCGCCCAAATCCGGATGCTCCGCCCGTCACGATGGCGGATTTGCCTTCTAGGCGAGCTTTTGGTGCCATGATGGGTCTTTAATGCGTCTGATCGGATTCGAGGATGCTACTGCATCACTATAGTCAAGTTGAGGGATGCGCCTCCACCTTGGTCTCTCGACGAAGGACAGCGATTAATGGCATCTTCCCTTCATTTTACACAAAGGATATGGCACGAAGATCTTATTGGGCGAGCTTAGCTAGGTTGCTGCTCCAGGCCGATTAGTCTAGTTGTTAACGAAGGCGGGGATTATGCTTTGTTATGGAGCCGTAAAATGCGGGGGAAAGCCGATCCGATCGGAAAGCGATACCGAGGTCGGAGGTACCAACAGAGTTTTCTTTTCGTGTTGAACCTAAGTATTGCACAGCATCTTGCCAATTGATTGGTGTTTCTCACGTGTTGGGTTAAGAAACCGCCAATATCCGGACAAGACTTAAGAGCCAAAATCTGTATTTTTATAGCTGTAAATTTCGTCGAACCTCGAGGTACATGCCCTTATGAGCGAGTTACCTCGAAGACCTTCAAATCAAGGCTCCTAAAAAGACGCAATTGTATGTCGATATCACTGGCGACAGGTACATGAGAACCACTTCCGGTATGTCTCGTAGCAAGGCTACCAGGGACTGCGTTCAAGGAGAAAACTTCCCGCTTGCGCATGGCCGGAGAAAGCATTGGGCTACGTCACTGTAAGACCTTTTCAAAGTTGGGCAATTCATTTGATTCCAGAAGATGGACCAGTTAAAGGATCCCCCGACCCTTGCAATCAATTGGATGCTCGAGGCGTCAAGTTATCAACCCCAACGAGACCTAAAGCTGCTGCGACTTTTACTTCTAGTCGTACCTCCTTGCTGCGGGCGCACGTTCCACGAATGAGTATCACTTTGAATATGGTCAAAAGGGGACGACACCAGTTGGATTTTGCGACACGCCAGTTCTCATGGGATGTCTATATAGGCTAACATGATAAAGCGGCTGTACATGCCCCGTAGGTATGTAGGGCGCGGTTGAAGAAAGCACCACGAGATGATGTTCAACTTGAGCCCCCGCCTTGAGGCGCCATATGAATAGTTATAACAGTTGGTATGATTTTGGTACAAGGAGGCAATGGGCGAAACAATATAAACAGGGCATGGATATTCTCACACAACATTGGAGCTTAGGATTCCGTCTTCATCAATGATTAGGTTATCTTCAACGGTTGGTTTAAACTCTTTGTTAAGGACAATTGCTTCTAGACAATTGCTTCCATGCTCAGCTGATCATTTTAAGGGGAAAGGCTTGCCGTGGTCAACGGAGTTCGTAACGCATGCCGGAGATAAGGCATAGCGGAGATAATCACCATCCGTTGTGACGATTCCATCCACTTCAGCTACCCAGCTGCAAACCCCAGATGTCGGCGTCTCGCACGAACCAGATGCTTTCATAAAAACGTCATCCTGCGGACCCAAGTGGTACTATAAAGTAACGTCTGATAACGTCCGAAAAGTACTACGTCGTAGGGGTAAGTTACATCCTAGTCAGGTACCCCCGACTCATCTAACCTATTCGGGACCTAGCGTTTCTCAAACAGATACAACATATTTCAATAGAGCCAATAAGATATCACTACTTTTGCTAATACAACGGTCGGTCCTTCAGTTCTTCCTGTGCCACCCGTCGGCAGCGATCACGTCCTGACACCGCTGCGTCATTCGGAAGCAGTCAAACGGCGGAAGCATTCAGACGGTGACGCTAAGGATGTGTATGCGTAGTAGGGGCAGCATCATGTATCCGTAAAGTTAATGGGAAGCTAGCAGCTAACTATCACGGGGATTAGCGTTGGTGTGGCCCTAAAGACTACCTGACAAGGATGTTTTTATTCGGCCTCTTTCAGTACTGTCGCCCTCTGTTCAGCTTGTGCTGCCGCAAGGGTATTGATAGCTGCAGGGATTTTGGATAAGCTTGCGGGTCGTCCGCCCACCCCTTTGGCATTTCGTAATCACCCACCACTTCTGTTATATAGGCACAGCGGATTATCCTGATGACGCCATTTCCGTAAGTGTCCGCCAAAACCGTAAGTTCTGAAGCATATTTAGGTATCCGCTTGGGAAGGAGCTTTCTCAGACTAACAGGAGAGACCGCTGCCCTTTCGTCCTGGCGCATCATTGTATTTCCGACTGATCTCCACCTACTGGGTATCTACTTGCTTCGAAATCCGTTTTTAGTCCCGCACTGACATAGTAGGAAAAGAGATACCGGACAGTGAGCTTTCCAAACCTCAAATTCTTCCATAACCGAGACTCATTGACTCGCCTTGGATATTATTGGGATCTCACTAGGCGTCTCATGCTTTACCCGGCATAGAAGGACGGGCTAGCCTCAAGATTCGCAGCGTATCACTGGATCACCATGGCGCCGGTCACCGAGGTCCTCCGTTATACCCCCAAGGAGGGATTGGCAGACTCGGATCACCAAGGGACGCTCTTGGAAGCTAGCAAGACGCTTCTGCAACAACCCGGCTGCAAGGGCGTACATTCTTCGCCCGCGCTCGAGAAAGATAACAAGACTCAGTATGTCTTCATCGAGTGGGATTCCATCGACTCGCACATCGCCTTCACCAAAAAGGACATCTTCGGACCCTTCTTCGAGAGGCTCAATGCCGTTTTTGAGGGTAGCCCCAACGTGTACCACGCCTCGCTGTCGCCGGAGCACCCGCCCGTGCTGCACAATGCCGAGGGCAAGGGAGGCGCCAAGACGTCCGTTATCGAGCTACTGCACGCGTACTTCCCCGGCGGCGAGGGCTTCACGGCTGACCAGATGGCCTCGGCGGCGAAGAACGTCCAGGAATTCCTTGGGCAGCTGCCGGGAAACGCCAAGGGGCACACCGGTGAGGTCGCCCTAGGGTGGGTGGTCGAGGAACTGGAGTTCAAGGGCGAGAAGAGCCGCGCCTTCATCTTCGCCATCGGCTGGGACAGCGTCGAGGCGCACATGGAGTACCGCGAGACGGAGCACTTCCAGAAGGTCATCCCGCTCATAAGGGGACTCGAGGGACTGAAGGGGATAGAGATGGTGCATGTTAGCACCAAGACTTGGTAGAGATCTGGGGATAGAGACCTTGACGGCTTCCTTTGATTAGTGATGAAAGACCTATGACACGTCATGGAGTGGAATTCATGGTTCAACTACTCCGAATAGCCGTTATCGGCTTTAGTTGTATCGGGTCTGGCGGAAACAAATACCATAGCAAGGGAACGAATATCGTACCAGATTTCCATCTAATTCTCGGGCTGGCCCGACGAGGGGGTGCTTTTATATGCGCTAAGTTTATTGTTTGGACTGCTATGAATGGGCGGTCGCGTAATCCGATGACATACGACGATACGAAATTCTGCGGACATCATGACAGCGCTCCTGAAGTCCAATGGTTAATGTGAAGGACTACCCACAGGAATTGCAACTCCAGCAACCATCACCGATGTGGACATAAGCCTACTTCGTATTTCGTACAGGATACGAGATCTGCGACGGAAGCGCTAGTGGTCGGTCCGTGCATCGACCTCCGCCATATTTGTCTCACTCAACTCTCTAGCTTTTCCATCTTCCATATCATCGTCTTTTCCTTTGCTGGTAACTCCCTGCAACAACCTCTATCAGATGCATCTGAGCCTCATTTAACGGGAACGCCAAGTCTTAGCTTCCCAGGCCGACCAGGCCGAACGGCCCGGGAAAGCATCTTATGCTCCTATTAGACGCCTGTCACCGCCTATTCAAGAACCATTGGTAGACCGGAACTGAACGCGCGTCGATCTTTCATCTTAAGACAGAACAGTATTAAGGTACTCTACTTTACACTCTATAACTGTTTCACACTTCTGCGCCGCTTCAAGCCGCGAGGGGAAGCTCGCCTTCTAACCTGAAATCGCGCGAGCTGGCACCGACGTGTACCATCTTCTTGTGCGGCGTCACGACCCAGTTCTGCGACACGACATCCCAGTTGCTGATATCCCTTCTCGTCAGGTTGAACGTCACAGTCTTCGCCTCTCCGGGCTCGAGCGACACTTCCTCGAAGCCGCGGAGGACCGCTTTGGGCTCGTCCGGCCCGCCAAGAGAGAGATACTAGCAAGAAATGTGTTAGTACCAATCCTGTGCCGGACGGGATCTGAGGTGAATTAACTTACAAGCTGTGGGATCTCGGCCCCTTGAAGCGGCCCGGTGTTCTCGACGGAGGCGGTAACGGTGAAAACCGTCTCGTACAACCCCGGGTTTCCTCCGGGAGCCCCGCTGGCGGCGAGCAGCGGCTGGGCCGACACATCCCGGCTACCCTCAGGCAGATTAGGCGTTCCGCAACACGGGATGTCGGTGTCGTTGATCCAGGAGTAAATAAACTTGGGAAGCCTCTCGAAGTCAGGTGGCGGCATGGCGGAGGCAGGGTTCTTGTCCACCTTCCCGAACGTCGGCGCGGGTGATGTCTCGCCCATCGCCGGCTCGTAGTCGGGTGCGCCGGCAGCCTTGATATTTAGGTCAGAGTATGTGAAATTCGTATAGCTCAGTCCGAAACCGAACTCCCAGCTCGGCTCGATGCCCTTCTTGTCGAAGTGCCGATAATCGATGAACACGCCCTCGTCGAAATCCGTCTCCGGCATTTCATCGTCCGACTCGATCAGCGTCGTGATGCCCCAGTCGCTTTGCGCTTTGCCCCAGGTGAACGGAGTCCGTCCCTGGGGGTTCACCTTGCCGTAGAGCACGTCGGTGATGGAGTTGCCGGACTCCTGGCCCGGGAGACCCGCCCATAGGATCGCCGTCACGTTCGGGTGCGTCTTGAAGTGATCCATCAGCACAGGGCCCACGGAGTGGATCACGACCACGGTGTTGCTGTTAACGGAGGCGACGGCCGCGATGAGGTTATCGCCACCGTTGTCGAGGGTGAGATTGCCCCGATCGCCGAAGTTGCCGTTCGTGAGCACGGTGCCCGTGCCCGAGTTGGCGTTCACAAACACAACGGCGACCCAGGCGTCACGGGCAGCGGCGCGCGCGGCATCGAGATCCCAGTTGCTCTCCACGTTGGTGAAGGCTGTGCCGTCGGCCTCGGCCTGCTTCTTCAGGGCATCGGCCGGCGCGATCAGGTACGGAAAATCGGCGGCCCCTGACCCCCAGCCGACGGCGAGTGTCCCTGCGGTACAGTACTTGTGCAGGCATGCGTTGGGACCGTTGGGGTCGCTCTGCGCGTCCTCGCCAATCACGGCGATGCTTAACGGCTTTGTCAGTGGGAGCGCGCTGTTCTCGTTCTTCAGCAGCACGGTGCCCTTGGCCGCGATCTCGCGGATCAGCTCGGCGTGATCGCCCTGTACGTTCACGTGGTAGTTCACCGTCGTGTTGTCCCGCCCGGCGGCGAAGTGGCGATACCCCGTTGTTGTGTTGACCCATGTGGAGAAGTTGATGGGGATTCGCGTCTTATCGCGGCCAACCTTGTAGTATGCGGCCATGATACGGACAACCATGTCGTCCAGCCGCCACTGGGGGACCGTGCCGTTGAGTACCGCTTCGGTCAGCGCGCCGCCCCAGTAGGAATTGTAGGGCTCATTGGAGCCGCTTCCGGGCATGGTCATGTCGAGGCCGGCGAGCGCACTGTTTACGCCGCTATGCTGAGCGGCCCAATCGGAGACAACTGTGCGGAGTAAGAAGATGGCCCGGGGACGATCTGAGACTGCATAGTGCAAACCTACCAAACCCTTGGAATGATAGCTCGTTCTTGAGGAGGTAATTCAGAGTCTTGGAGTTCTCGCAGGCATAGGTGCCGTTGATTCGGTTGTACGAACACATGATCGACCCAACCCCGGCTCTGACGGCATCCGCGAAAGGCCTATCCCCGTTAGTTGGTCGCGCCCTTCTTCACCGCGCCAGCGAGGACAAGGGACTACCGACCAGAGATATAGTTCATGCATGCTCTTGTCGTCGAGGTTCGAGCTGATGGAGTTCCTGAAGTGCTCCTGCTCGTTTAGGATGAAATGCTTGGCGTTGGCTATCACACCCGCGTCCTGCGTGCCGATGACGGTCTCTGCTACGGCCAAGCCGCTCAGGTACGGATCCGGGCTGAACCCTTCCCAGTTGCGGCCGCCGGCGGGGTCGCGGCCCAGGGCGCCCACGTTGGGGCCGAGCTGGACGTCGACGCCCTTGCCGCTGTGCTCCTCGCCCATGGCGTATCCGCGCCTCCGCAGCAGGTCGCGGCTAAACGTCGCCACGGCCGTGAGGCCCGAGGGGAACACGGAGTTGCCGTCGGTGGAGCCCACGCCGTTCGGGCCGTTCTGCAGGCAGAAGTGTCTGAACCCTAACCGGGGCACCGAGCCCGTGTTACCGACGCACAGGTCGCCCTGGTGGCCCGTGCCGGTCGTCAGGTTGACCTTCTCCGGCAGGGTGAGCTGGCTGACGAACTCGCGGGCCTTCGTGTAGGCCTCGTCCCATCCCGGACCTCCGGACCCCCATGGCGAGGGATAGGAGGTCTCTTGGGTATAGCGCTGCGCGGATGCGCCGCCGGCCTGGAGGAGGAGAGGGAGGAGGGCTATTAGTGACACCATGGTCGTTGAAGCTTGACTGGCATGAGTCCCATCTACTCGAGGCTATGTTGGCGGGCAGGAGGGACGATTTATACAAAATCGTAAGTGGGCGACATTGGATTCTGGCTATTCGACTTTGCTTTATTCCCGTTCCGAGATTATTGCACCGGGGTTTTCTTTGCTCCCTATCGGCCCGCGATGCTTCACCCGTTAGCGGGTCTTCCTCCTTTACTATTTCCGATCCCTCAATTACCACCGGGCGTTCTTGAAGGATCTCTTCGACCCCTTCTCGGTATTACGGCTTGGTCTGGAGTAGTCGGTTCGATCTTTTGGGGGAATTTTCTAGTCAACTACGGGACCTTCTCGGAACAGCCCTTTTCGGCCCTTCTCTTATGGGCACGAGATCTGTCGCGGCCTACCCACGGCTTCGTCTCCCCCGCATTTACCCCATGCCCCCTGTATCGGGAACGGAGTGAGGAAAAGGGGTCCAGTGCTCATCTCTTCGAGCCCATTTTGACAAAGCGTCTGCGTTTACCTTTCTGCGGCCTTTGCCCTGCAATTATCATCCATTTACAATCTACCAGTGCCTTTGGTTGAGGTCTACCTTTGGAGTTTTTAGGCCTAGGGATAAGGTTACTATTACTTTGAGCCGAGCATGTGGGATAACGTCTAGGCGCCTTCGACTATTTCGTGAGCACTAGCGGCTGAGCTAAGACTCGACCAGTCGAGCCAAGGCTTGAAGATATGCATACGGATACGGATAATGCAGAACCCGGCGTGCTGGTACCACTGTGTGGATGGCGCCCCTCGGTCATCTACTGTTGAAGATGGTTAACCCGTCGTATAGCCTCGGACCACGATTCGCTACTACAGGCTCGGTTACGATGGTCAGAATGGCTGCGTTTTCTTTTGGTGTACGGGGTAATAGCTCGCCAGCTGAGGTTGCCACCCCACATCTATAGACTTTCTCTGCTCTAATTTAACATCCTCATAGGTGGCTCCTATTCATTTCCCCCCACCTTTTGCCCAGCATGCTTGACCTTAGCGCTGTTCCTGAGACATCTCATCAGACGCTGGCGGAGCCGCGAGAGCAATATCTGACCTCTAACAGGTGAAGACGGCCGGGCCATGAGCTGGGTAGGGCTTCCCGCCATTGTCGGGCTTTCCGGCTTGGCCGTAGATGTTGATGAGGATGCTGGGGTCCGAATTGCTGTAGACGCCGGGGATGCTGACAGTGTTGCTGGGCGTAGTCGAGCCTCCCCCTGAGACGCTGAGCTGGGCGCACGACGTGTAGAACTGCACGCCATTCTGGGAGTAGGCTGAGTGGAGCGCGGCGATCTCGACCCGCAGGAGGTACTGGCCGTTGGGAATGCACGTGGGGATGGGGAAGTTGACCCACCCGTTGTTCTTGATGAGGTTGTCAACACCCCATACCTTGGTGGACGTGTCGAAGGTGTCCTCCCAGATCTTGAACCACTTGGCGCTCTGTGCCGAAGCGGTCGCGGCGTTGTCGACCTTAGCCATGTAGGCAGTTACAGGTCCCTTATGCGAAGCGGCGATCGGGTTGTCCGGGTCGTTAGGAGACTGTGGGCCCCCGATGATGTGCTGATACCAGGCCCCGATCTTGTCTCCCGCCTTGACCTCGATGACCTTGTTCGATGTCGACCCCGGCGTACCGCATGTCAACGAGTTGCTCGTGGCATCCTGGACTGGGTTATTGTTGCTCGGGGCACGGAGGCCGACGAGCGAGCCTTGGTCTGCCCCGTTGACGGTGACTTTCTAGTGCCGCGTTAGCAAAAGTAGGTTTGCCATCTCGTCTCATTTGGCGCCGACCAACCTGAAAGATACAATGCGCCTCAGCAGCTACCCCGAAGGCTAGCGCCGCAACTGCGGAGAACTTCATATTTTTCGTTCGGGGCTACGTCGGGCGAATACAGTTGCAGTATAGAGTCGCAGTGCTACTTTGGCATATGCATCGCGAAGACGAACGCAACGAAGAGCAGAGCCGGAGCCCCTGCGGCAATATATACTCATCGAGACGAGTCGACTCTGGTCGGTAACCGGAGGCCCAAACTGGCGAGCCTGGTGATCCGCATGGCCATATCCCAAAGTGAAGCGCGTGCGTGCGCGTACTGCCAAAAAGGGCAATATTCAGGTGCTTTCTATCTTCCGAGACAATATACGAAGTACGAGAGTTTAAGTGGGATCTCGCACAGGTTAAATAGTATTGTCACTATACGGCGGAGTTTGTGAGTGCCCTTGGCAAAGGTGCAAGCGAAGTCTGGTTAAATGGGTTCCACTTCAGGAGGCCTTGGTACTGGTCGTGCTGACAGCGACAAGCGGGTTTCTAAATAACCGATGGCTCGGGAATAGCCTCATTGGCCAGGATTCGCGGACCGTCCCAATCCATCTCTGACGAGACTGCAAGCTCGGATGTTCGTAGCGCGGCTTGGTACTTGGCAACTCCAGACGTGATCAATCCCGAACTATTTTTGTAATGCGGGGTCCCAGATAGCGGGGTCCGTGGAGCAAGGCTGTTAGTTGCTCACTCAGCTTATAAAACGCCTTTCATGGTTGGTCGCCTAGGGTGCATTAGCCCAAAATCGGTCTAAGCTCGCAAAAGAAACGAACGATGAAGCTCTACTGCCGAGACATTCTCAAAGCAGTCAACAGATTTGATAGTCTCCGGATTTGATGGTATCGGGTGGAAGTAAAGGCCGGTTAAAGGTTGCTTGTCTTCCGCCTCGGCTTGACATCTGCACGCGACGGATGCGAGGAAGTTTATTCTCACCTCCAGTGTGTCAGTCCTGGGCTGCCGTGGGAACCATGGAACTGCTAAAGGTTTGGAAACTTTCAACTTTCCCAATCGAGCCAAGTGAGTTAATAATAAGTTCGTTGTAGCAATCTGTCTTGGATGAAAGTGTTCCTTGGCCTCTTGGCGTCAGCGGAAATGGGTGATTCTGGGCACCCACACGTGGAGAATTAGGAATGCCTGCTCAGTCACCAGCGGGGAAATGCAAAGCGGAAGAAAAAAAATTGAGGCCTGGGAGACGGACTGGCAAATGAGATAGATAGAATATTAGAAGATTGTGCGATGACAGGCATGGGAGGCTTTCCACATTGGGAGAAGTGCCCTTCCTCCATTACCAAGGAACCACTCAATTACTTGGTATTCCCAATTCCATCGGTTTCTCTCGAGGGGGTGCACTCGCTAAGCTTCGCCATAAATTGTGGGGCCCATCGAGTTTGAAGTGGGAGGACGACTCGGGGAACACCAGCATAACACCAGTCGGCGTATCATCCCGAGATCATTGTGCGGCGCCGTAACCGAGTCTGCACCGGGGTGGCGGTTGAAACGGGGCCTTGGTCATACGCGGATAGCATATTTGTTCGTTAACCCTTTTTGCAAAACGAGATGCGGCAAGGTAATTGACAATTCAAGAGACAGCAAGGCAAAACTGCCGCTGCTGCTGGCAGCTGGCTGCTACATAGGCGGAGAAATAATATAAACAGAGTCGAGAAAGTCGAGCTGCTGCAAAGGGCCTTGGAGTCTTGGATTATTATCGCATCCAATAGGATTAACGGGAAGGGTCGCTGATCCACATCGGCGGGCCGATCCGGCATGCGGCTACATGCGTCAACCGGTACAACAAGCGAGAGAACAAGAGGAATCGGGACTCCGATAGGTTGAGCGAACAGGCCGACAGGCTCATCGGTATCGGTAGTAATGTGGATCGTGTTACGGGGCGACATGGCCATGGCATCAAGCAGTTGATGGAAACAACTGTATACAGTGTGAGACATTGAGGAACGGGACTGTGAGTGGATAGGTTCGTCTACTCCACTGTGGCACGAAGAAGACTTATTTAGCCCACGAGCTTACTGTATCGAAAACTTTTCTTGGTGGCGATCTAGACTCGTCCATCACAGATAAGCGAGTCGGTACTGATGTAGGCCAAGAGTGAAAATGTGCCTTTTTACTCATCCGAGACGCTTTCTGTTTGTTCCTGAGCCATTAAGGTTCGACAAGCTGGAATTGACTTTGCAGCCCATTATCACTTGATCGGATTATCGCCATCACCGGTGGCTTGGGTTGTGCGGTTCGGGGTCGCAACTCACTCGGATCCGGCAGCGATATCTACCTACTCATCTATCGGGCTTTATCCAGGCTGCTCCGGCTGCCAGGGTTCGTTCTTGGTTGTTGAGGGGCGAGGACCACTTCTCTGTCAAGACCGCGATGACTTCGCAGTGTGGCGAGACTACCAGGTCTCCGGCAACCGAGGTAAAGGATCCGGAGAAGTATGGTGGCCAAGACGAGCTTGCCGATCCCAACCCCGGCGTCGCGAGACGTTTGCGAAATATACTCAACAAGGCCGTCCGCGCTAGCCCCGTCGAGATTCGGGGCGTCCTTCCCGTACCCCTGGAGGAACGAACCTCAACCCGGTACTCTAGCTATTTCTCGATATGGGCTTGCATGAACATCAATCTGTTACCGTACGTCACATGACAACCATCTAGCCTGCATATCTCAGTTCTTTAAAAAGAGTTCAACTTTGAGACTCAGTGTAAGCTAACTCAAACCCCAAGCATTACGTTTGGCATGCTCGGTCCGACATATGGATTGCGTCTGCGAGACTGTGCTCTAGTCATCCTGTTCTTCAGCCTCCTGACAGCCGCGATCCCCGTCTATCTGGGCACCCTGGGGCCGAAAACCGGCCTTAGGCAGATGATACAGGCCCGATACAGCTTCGGCAGGTACCTCGTGTCCGTACCGGTAATCCTGAACCTGGCGACTCTTACCGGGTTCTGTGTGATCACCTGTGTCGTCGGTGGGCAATGCCTCTCGGCCGTCCGCGATGAAAGCGTATCCGAGGCGGTAGGGATAGTCATCATCGGACTGCTGGCGCTCCTCATCTCTTTCTGCGGTTACGATGTCCTTCACCAGTACGAGCGGTTCGCTTACATACCAGCCCTGATCTGCTTCGCTATCGTCGCTGGCTGCGGCGGCTCGCATTTCAAGGAACAAGCAGATGCCCCCCCGACGACTGCGAAGGCTGTGCTCTCTTTTGGGATGATCATAGCGTCCTACATGATTCCCTACGCCGCTCTCGCTTCTGATTTCACGACGTATCTCAACCCCAACTTCCCGTCGTAAGTTAGCTTCTCCATTAGTTGTTGCTTTTACCGTTACCCTGACGTCGTCTAGCTGGAGGTTATTCCTGTATGGCTACGCGGGACTCGTAATCCCGCCGGTGCTTCTCCTCACTCTCGGCGCTGCGATCGGCGGCGCCGTGTCGAGCGTACCGGAATGGGCAGCAGGGTACGAGGGCCATACCGTGGGGGGTGTCCTCGGAGCTGTACTAGCGCCGGCGGGCGGGTTCGGAAAATTCGTGCTTGTCATACTCTCCCTGACGCTTCTCGGCAACGTCTCGGCGACGATGTATTCGATAAGCCTCAACTTCCAGATTCTGATTCCGCAGTTGGTTGTCGTGCCACGTTACCTCTACTCTGTTGTCATCACTGCCATGTAAGTCAACTTTTGATACCAAGCTTCTCGTCGATCGTTCCGCCGCGCATCCCGTCACCTATCTCGCTGGGTGCTTATGCGAATGCTCCTAGCTTCTCCACGCACGCACTAATCCTATGTCCAGTGTTATCCCGGTGAGCATAAGAGCAGCGACTGACTTCTTCCTCAACTTGGAGAACTTCATCGCGATGATAGCGTATTGGTCCGCTGCGTTCGTGGCGGTTGTCATCATCGAGCACGTGGTTTTCCGCAGAGGCAGATACGAGACGTACGATCATGACGCCTGGAATTGCACGTCAAGGTTACCGCTCGGCATTGCTGCGCTGACTTCGGCAACTCTCAGTTTCGCCCTTGTCATCCCGTGCATGAATCAGATGTGGTACAACGGTCCTATCGCGGTGAAGACGGCGGACATCGGATTCGAGATGGCGTTTGTCGTGACGGCATTCCTTTACCTTCCGCTGAGGGCGTTGGAGAAGAGATATACCGAGCGGTAATTGTCTTTCCACATAGATCTAGAGACATCCTGTGTATGAGGGGCAATCTTCAATGAGTAATGAGAATACATTGAGCGAGCCCTGATACCTTGGCCGTAATGGCCCCTGTACCCATCGTGTCTTGGAAAAGGGGGTTTTCAGCAAGATATCTCTAATACTATCTGCCCTCCTCGCAGTAACTTCACTTAGTTCGAGCCACAGAACACAACGGTTCTTCAACTTCCAGCACGGCAGTGTCCTCGCCAGTCCATTCCCGATATCCTCTTAACATCTTCGCAACAGCGTAGTGGCCTTCATTTTCCGCGAACAAGATGGCCCGGATGAACTGTTTTCTCCCATCTCCTTCTGTTATCACGCCTTCATTCAGAAGCAACTGGACCATATCCAGACGACCGTACTCGGCTGCACCTTCGAGAGTTGTTCTCCCCGATGTCTTTGCCGCGGGTGCATCAATGTCGGTCCCAAGCTCCCTCAGAAGACGCATAATCCCCATGTATCCCATGATCGCAGCTACCTGAGCAGCAGTTGCTCCCGCATCGTGGGCCGGGGGCGCATTCACAGCAGCTCCGGCATCTGTCAGGACCTGGGTACTTTCCATGCATCCGTATTGAACGGATAACTGCAGCGGCGTCCAACCTTTCGGTATTCGACTATCAACGTCAAGACCGGCTGCGATGAGTTTCCTGATGTAGTCGATACTTCTAGCTTTGATCGTTTCGAAGGCCTTGCCAGCGCATGCCGGGCCATAATCCAATGGAGGCTTCGCCGTCCAGATAGACCTCATAATTTCGGCGTCATCCCCCTTTGTGCTTGGACTCAACGTGCGAAGAAAGGATTGTTCGTCAGGCTCGAAGCCTCGGGCCAGTATGGACTTCACAATCAAATAGTTCCCTGTTTCGGCCGCGATATGGAGCGGAGACTTCCTCACCGCGGAAGTCTTACGCCACCAGCATCCCTTGGAACCGTCCATCGCGGCGTTGTCATGTGCTAACGCAGGCCCGGGCTGAACATCACTTATGAGCAATAACGAGATAAGGTACATGTCCTCGTATCTTGCTGCAATACCCAACGCAGTGGCTTCAAACTCATCAATAGCGGAAGGCTCGCGATGTCTAAGAAGTGTCTCCACGAGGCCATACCGGCGCGTCCAAACAGCGTTCCAACTTGCGGCACAGAAGGCGCCTGATTCATACTGTGCGTCGTCCCGAGACAGGAGATTCTCTGCTATCTCTGTGTTCCTGGTGAGGCAGGCTGCTTCGAGAGGCGTCTGACCCTGGAGCCCAGGCTTGATCAAGGTCTTCGAACACGTATGGGTGGCGATCATATCCGCCAGCTCCTGATATCCGTTCATCATGGTTTCTGCGTATTCCCCACCGGTGATTATGCAACCGGCACGTATTAATGTGGCGGCAAGGTCTCTACTTCCCCAGCTGATCGCCGCTTGGACGGCAGTCTTCCCACACCACCTGTCATCGTATCTGGCTCCGTGACGTATGAGCCTTTCGACAAGGCCAACATTGTGGAAACGAGTGGCCATAACGAGCTCCCCGCCTAGAAGAGCGCTTCCTTGATTAGTTAGGTACATAGCTGCTTCGACATGTCCCGCCTTAGGAGTAATTTACAGAAGGCTTCTCAGGGCTTCCCAGTTAGCGTTATGGCGCCTTGTATATGTAGTGAAGATCTCAACCAGCGACTTCACATCTGAGGCTCTGAGAATGAGATGGTATCGTTGACAGGAGCACCTTGGTGAAGCAGGAGATCCATCATTAAAACATTACCCACACATCCCGCAGGGTGGATAGGCGCAGGCCCCGCAGAATATGATCTTAGCAAGGGACTGGGGGCGGGTGAAGAATTGAGGTCCAAGGGCGTGCGAGATCGAGCTTCTTGACGAGCAGGGCCGTCGCCAACGGGTTTTCTTCCTCTCGGAATGGAGCCGTAACATCAACCACTACCGTACGATGATAGAGAAGTACCTTCTCCAGGTCTTGTAGGCAGATGGCCAGGGCTGGAGCGTTGAAGCAACACGACGTCGGAACAATATACCCGTGCGATCTTGTCAGGAGGTCGAGGATGCGTATGTCGGATTTGAGCAGAGCCACCTGGAATGGGTTAAGCTTAAGAGATTTTGTGTCCGGTGGGCGATATTGTCTATCGACCTCGGCACCGCTTTCCAGGATGAATCCGACGAGATCAGCGTTCCCTGAAGCTACAGCTAGGAGCAGAGCTGTGGGGCGAGACGGGTCTGCAGCTCTGTCGACGGCAGCGCCATTTGCAACGAGTTGGCTGACCGTGCTCAGATCGACTCATGTGCGCTTGGGCTAGCGGTCCCGCAGGCCAGTTCCACCGGAGAAAGGTTATACTCTTGAAGGATCAAGTCAACCTTAGCTCCAACGCGGATCAGTACTTTGACAAGACTGGCCTTGCGGGCTGAGATCGCCCATTGCAGAGGGGCACAAGAGTAGCCGTTGTGAGACAAGCACATGTACAGGTTTTTCTGCCTCGCGGGGCGGACAGTTTTGACTTCAGGTAGCTTCTTGAGGATGGACATGTTCGGGTTTACACCGGCGACCAAGAGTTGGCCAGCGAGTTCGACATCGAGACGGCGCATAGCGGCCGCAAAGAGACGCTCTTTGATTGCCGTAGCCGTCAGCTACTCGGACGCCAGCAGTGACCGCATCCAATGGAGATTCCTTTGGGCCGCTTGCTTTACTGTCACGATGACTTGAGCATCAGCCAACTCTTCCCGAAGGTCTAGGGCAAGCTCCATCTTATTTGAGAGCTGGTACAGCAGGACCTTTAGTCTTGTCGTCTCGACTTCCGAGGCGGAGTTATTAAGGAGCATGCTGGGGATGAAATCATGCTCTCCATCGTAGCTCTCAGGCGTGACCTTAAGCGTGGATAAGGTTGTCGACTTTGACAGAGAATAAAAGCTATACGCAATGGTGTCTTTTGAGTGTGTCGCTTGGGAAGACCCCCCCTACTGTTGAGGAGCGTTCAAAAAGTCGGAACTGGTTAAAGGCTAGCTAGGCGTGAACAGTGCATCACACCGTGGCACACCACGTACTTGGTAGATGAGCGCCGACATATTGAAACCATGGGAGTTGACAGAACGAAAAGAAGCTGCGTACCTCTGGCTTTGGCGTGGACACGGTAACCACGCGTTCGCCAGGCGAATCTAGCCCATCATTTAGCCATTTCCTGGTTCATCTGGATACTATCTCCCAACCTGTTCCTAAAGGGATGGTGATGAGCTCACCAGGCACTTGACCGTATAGGGAGGATAAGGACACTCGCGCCACGGCTCTCTTGATACATTTCGAAGAAGGCTGCGTGTCATCTAACAGCACCTCGGTCCCCTCCCTCTCTCTGCGGCGTTTTGGCAGGCGTGCGAGCTATGTCGAGCCGCTCCCCTTCCCTGAGGTTTTTCCGAACACCCCACTCCTTGAGCTTGTGCTCGTACTGTAGTTTCCTAACGTCCTCTTAGCCCTCCTATGTATCATGTAGGTTATCTGGCTCCTTTTCTTACCGGCGCTTAAAGCCGTAGGTTTCCTTGCAAACTACGACGAGATTCAGCGGTAAATTCTCCTCGATCCATATTGGTGAGTATCCTCCACGAAAGGTTCCCATTCCTCGGTCGATTATCAGGTGGCTGTCAGAAGCTTCAGGTATGTCTAAAAGTAGATTTGAGTATCAAAACAGAAATTCGAAGTCGAATGGGTTGGTCTTGCCACGAAACATTATAGACCGAGACTGGTGGATGGTTTTATACGTATACCAAGGAGATTACACTAACTAGGGCCCGCGATTGTACTCAACCGAATTTGGGGTTTTCATGCATACTCTCACCCGTGGGTTGATCTTATTGGCGGTTTGCCTAAATCTGCTGCACGCTCTCGCCCGTAACTCGAAGCTCAAACTCGACCATCATTACCTGCTCGTCAAAACTAGACATAAGCCCGGCTCGCCCACCACTCTACGTCAATTGGGCAACGACCAAAGCCACATTGCATGTCTGTGCGGGGCGTTAGGTTTAACGTATCTCTTTCTGGGAATTCAGATATGCATGCAATGTACCGCCATTTTTGGCCACGGTTTATGGGGCTACACATACTACCTATTTGCGGGCGCCAGCCAGAATCCGTAGGATCCTTGATGATCGACATTATCGATAAATATCGATAACTTTAACGCTAGACGCACCAGTTAATTCTTTAGGAATTGGGGAATCTTGTTAGTGGTTCGTGTGGACCCATAAAATCGTGGGTCAGAAGAGGCGGTAGTAGGTAGTACCCTCAGCACTCCCCTTTAAGCTACTATGGTGTTATAGAGTTTAGAAACACTGCTAAGTATGTGGGTTAGGAGGCCCACCTAGGAATAACCAACCTTTAATCGAGCCACCCTATTCCGACTATATTTTATTTTTCCTGCCACCCTTGGCAGCTGCCCACTTTCTTATAAATTGTATAAGACTTATGTATGTTACCCCACACTAGAAAACCAAGGTTTTAAGTACGATATCTAATCAAATCGATACTTTCCAATATCGCTTTTTTTTATCTTAATTATTTGCGACTAGGTACGTACCAGGCTGCAATAACAACATAATAATAATAATACAGCCTTATCTGCCCACTTACGGTCTTCCTTTTATAGGAACGCCTTTTTATTATTGAATACATCATGGTATACCTTCCGTCACCCTTTAAAGGCGGCCCAGGCAGTAGCAGGGGCCTTGAAGGCGGGCTTTTTTTCGGCAGCTTTTGTGACGGCAGCCGCTACCAGGATCAAACCATGAGGCTGGCAACCGTCACATGGGACTGACAGCTGCCACACGAACTAGCCACCTGCCATACAGAAAGTGGGGACATTTGTAGATCTTTACGTATTTCGCGATTTTGCCTTTTTTTCCTTTTTTTTTTCAGCTTAGAATTTTCGTTTATAGCGCTAATAAACTAGCTATCATGTTATATTTTGCTGGCCGTAACATTATTTTAAGCTTATTCCCTTTTTTGCTGGTTTAGCGATTAATAAAAAAAGGTACCATATTTTTTTTATGTCGATACGTAACGACGAAAAATAACGCGTTTTAAATTAGACCTAAGATTAAAACCTAGATTAATTAATATTAAGATTAGATGTTTGTTAGGAAAGATTATTTATTAGTTAATTGACGTTTAAAACGATTTAAATTAATTAAAGGTAAAATTAAAAATATAAAAGATAAAATGCTTTTTTAAAACCTAAATTAAAATGCGGAAAACGACGTGCCGTAAAACGAGACCGAATCCGTAAAAATAAAAGGTTTATTAAATTAAGATTAAGATTAAAATTAAAATTAAAACCATTAAAATCAAGATTATAGTTACTTAAAAACCGACCCCGATAGATAGCTGATCGACGAGATGGCTAATGATAATTAAAATGTTTAGGGAAAACTTTAAAGATTCCGTAACGAAGTTGTTCGCTTTTAGGCTAGATAGAGTTATTATTCCCTTATTTCTTTCGACGACGCCGACCGCCCTTGCCGAAAAAACATAATTAATAACATTTTCGGTAGTATTAGTACGTTTCGTCTTATTAATATGGTAGCATAATCCGTTTTCTGTAAGTTTACGGAAGTTAATAACGTAAATTTTAATTATAACCGAAAAAAAAGAGTTTACGTTAACGACCTAATTAAGTTTAGCGGTAATAAAATTAAATTTAACGCTTAGATCCGTAAAATTATAAATAAGTTCGAAATAAATAAACCAATTTTTCGGAATAAAAAAATTCGTATGGTTTATTTAATAGGTTTTTTTAAAAAAAAAGGCCGAATAAGTAATTAAAATTCGTTATCGATCGATTATGCGATTTTTTTTTTTACGTAGCCGAAATGATCCAGGTACTGGAATTATCGTATTACGACCCGAATTAAGTTTCCGCTGCCAAAAAATTTTTTCGTACCTTTATTTTTAAACCCGGCAAAAATTAAGATATTTACGATTTTATTTTTGAATTTAATACTTTCGCTTAAAAGGTTAAAATTATCGAAAACGAATAAAAGTAAATTTTATAAAAATATATTTTTTTAAATCTCGATTTACGCCTTTTTAAAAATAACCGCGATCCCGACGTTATTTATAAAAAGTTTTGTAATTACGTCGTTATAACCGTTTATAATAATCAGTTCGCTTATAAAAAACGCTAGCAAAAACGTAAGCCCCGATTATACGATTTTAATAAACCGAAAAATAAAAATAAGAAATCCCGTTCGAATAATAATCCCGGTAAATCGAAAATTTCGGGTAATACCGGCAAGCCTTTATCGGAAGTTAAAAAAAAGGTTTATTAAAAAGCTGGTACGTATTTTAATTATAATAAGACGGAATATAAAGTTAGTAATTACCCCGATAAAAAAAAGGTTATTATAATAAAGATAATAAGTAATTCGTTTAATTCCGACGAATTGGAAAAAGAATAAAACCGTCGGAAAATTCCTTAATAGTTTTTTTTATATTAATAATAACGGAAATAAATAACTTTAAAAAATGTAAAGCTTTTATTAAAATTACGTAAATTTAAATAAATGGAATTAATTTACGTATTACCGTTTTTTATAATACCGGAGCATAAATCCAACTTTTCGTTAACCTTTTTTTCGTTAAGTAAGCAAAAAAACGATTACAAATTTGTATTATCCGGTTAAAAAAATTAATTTAGTTATAGAATTACCGGAAGCGATCTGCCGGCTAAGTAAAAGCCTAGATAATTATAACATTCGAAATTAACGGACGACGTTTTCCCGATTAAGTTTTTTAAATTATAAATATTAAATACGATATTTTTATCGGTTTTAATTAAATAGAAAAATATAGCTTATTATTAGATTACAAAAATAAAAGTATTATTTAATCCGATAACTTTTTAACTTTGGTTAAATTCTTACCAGCGATTAAACTTTTAACCTGATGTTTGCTAAATAGGTACGTTAACCTTAAAGTTTAAGAAAACGTTAACCGACGTAACCGCATTATAAAAAAAGCCGATAAATAATACCAAATCTTCCGATATTTATGAAGAAAACCCGAAAATAACCTTACGTTAATACCCGTACCCGTATCTGCTATTTCGTTAAATATATTAAATAAGAAAAATATATTGGATATATACGATATTAAGCCGATTATCTACGCGATGGAAATCGTTAAAAATAATGCAGTTATCGCCTCGTTAACGAATAAGTTAAAAACCGACCCCCGTACGGAACGATAAAACAAATTTCCGCTATTTTAGGAAATTATTCCTTTTAAAAATAAAAAGTTAAACATTATAACGTTAGCCGCGTTACAAAAATGGAAGATATACGACGGCCAAAAAATTCTTTTTCCCGAAAATAAGGATCCGGAATACGTAAAACAAGTCCGGAAACTTTTACCAGAACCTTTTGCCTATTTGGAAAGATTTTTTTCGAAAAAAAAAGTTAATATTTTCCCAAACTTCCGACCTGGTTATGACGTAGTTCTGGAATTCGACCGGCCGATACCCGCTTTTAAACCTTCCATTTACCGGATACCTATCCAGTATTTTCCGTTAAAAAAAAGTAATAAATAAATTATTAAAAATAAACTTTATCGAATTATGTATACGAAAAAACGCCGTTTTAATCCTATTTACTCCGAAACTTTATTTATCGGAACGCCGGTTTTATATTAATTACCGTTAAAGAAATTAATATTTAAAAAATTACCTTATTTTAGCCTTTTTATTTAACGGTATTATATTTAATTGCTGAAATATTAAACGCTTTATTAAAATTAATATTATTTAAGCGTTTTATAAATTTCGTATCGTTATTAAGTTAAAATATTTAATAACATTTAAAACCCGTTAAAAAACGTTTTAATAAAAAATATTTTTATTTAAATTTAAAATAAGTTTTATTTAATAGTAATCGTTTATTAATATTTAATTACATAAACTTTTTAATTATTATGTAAACATTTATACCGATAACGTATTAATTTATTCCGGTCCTAAAAAAAAATATTAAAAATATTACGAAAAAATTATTTACCGGTTATATAAAGCTAACCTTTAAGAAGATATTAAAAAATTCCGGTTTAACGTTAAAAAAATGAATTATTTTAATATTATTATAAAAGTAAATATAAATATTTTTATCGACCTAATTAAGATTAAAGTAATTTAAAAATAAAAGTTCGAAAATTTTAATAATCGTATCGTAATCCGTTTATTTATAAAACTTTATAATTACGTACGAATATTTTATTATTATAAAAGCGGTATAATTAAACCATTAAACCGTTTATTAAAAAAAGATACCTTTTTTATAATAGGATTTAAATAAAAAAAAGCTTTCGAAAAAATAAAACGGTTCGCTTACGAAATATCAGTTTTAACCTTTTTTCGATTTGGCCGACCGACCAAAATGGAAACAAACGTATTTTATAACGTAACTAAAGGTATTATTTAGTAATAATAAAAAAATAACGAATAAAAACCCGTAAAATATTTTTCGAAAATTATAACCTTAGTAAAAAAGGCGTATCTTATTTAAGACCGAAAATTGCTTATTATAATTTAAATTTTCGAATATTATTACTTTAAATTTTAAGGATAAAAGTTTTTTATTATTATTAATTACCAAACCTTATTTTATTTTGTAAGTAAACGTGTTTTTTTTACGCGTTAAATCCGATAAGCCGATTTTTTTTTTAACTTCGATATTATTTTTTAATATTAACCTGGTAAAGAAAATGTTATTACGGATACCTTATTATGAAAAACGGTAAATTTGTTTATAGTTAAAGCCCGAAAAAAAGAGAAAAGGATTTAAGCTTTAATTCCGTTAAAATAATTAAACTTTTTTATTATTATTATTAACGAGACGCCGATTAGGGTACGAATCGAAAATATTTTATAAGGTGCCGATTTAATCAACCTTATCCGTTACAAAAACGAGGTACAGAATTTAGGTAAAAAGGATAATAAATTGGTAATATCCGAAAAAATAATTAACGGTTATATCTTTTTCCGTACCGTATTAATTTGCGAAATTTACGTATTTAAAATATTCGCATACTTTAATTAAAATAAAATAATTAAAATATTAATACGGAAATATATTTAGCTCCGGTTTAAGTAAAATATTCGATAATATATTCGGAATTATTATAATTGCCGTCAGAATAAAATATTTTAAAATAAAACTTTAAGATTTTTTTATTTTTTCTTTATTCCGAATAATATTTAGGATTACGTTGCCGTCGACGGAAAAAATATGCCAAAAAACCGTTACGGTTATAATTATATATGGGCGTCTATCGATAAATTTAGCAGGATTATAATAACCTTATTAAATAAAAAGATTAATACCGCCGAAACCCTGGTTAATCGATATTATTAATACTTATATCGTTTTTTTAAAATACCCGTTATTTAAATTAACGATAACGTAAAATAATTTATTTTTTAATTTTTAATTAAATTAAACGAACTTATTAATATAAAATATCGTTATAAAAACGTTTTATATCCGTAAATTTAAAAAGTTATTAAGTTTACGAATTAAAAGTTAAATTAACGTTTACGTTTTTATATCGATAAGTATTAAAACGATTAAAGCGTATATATACCGGTATTAAATTTCGCGTATAATTTATTATGGTATTTATCGATTAATATAACTTTATTAAAAGTTATATTAAATAAGGATATTCGGAATTTATTATTATTAAATTTGGATATAATAAAGGTAAAACCCGAATTAGTTTAACGGGTATTAATAATTATTAAATAAATTAAAAACGTTTAAACGTTTATAAAAAAAGCCGCGTTAAAAATGCAGAAATATTAAAAGGTATAGGTTAATAAAAAACGTTATTTAATTAATTTTAAAGTCGGTAATAAAGTTTTTTTCCGTAAAAGGGTTTTGTAACGTAAATACCGATTATTTGTTTAAATTTATAATAAATAAAACTTTTTAAAGTTATAAAAAAACGCGGATATAATTTCGTTTTCGATTTGCCGTCGAGTTACAAAATAATTAATTTATTTTACGTTAATCGGTTACGTAAAACCGATAATAACCCGTTATTTTAATAAACCTAAATATTACCGTTATCCGAAAAGATTAATAATAAACTAAAGTTCGAAATAAAATAAATCGAATAGTTAAAATTTAACGGGCGTTATAAAAAGCTGCAATATTAGGCCAAATAAAAAGGTTACGATTTTAACAAAATATGGTATTCCGTAATTAACTTTAAAAACGTACCGATCATAATAAAAAGGTTCTATACGGAATATCTTAAAGTACCTGGATTACCGGTCCGTTTATAAAAATGGATACGTATAACGGCGGCCGACAAAATTAACGAAAATTATCCCGATAATAATAAGGCTGCAAAGGTAGGAACCGGATTAATAAGGAAAAAACGGTACCTATAACTGATAAAGATTTATATATTTTCTTTAATCGTATACAAATTTTTAAGAGGGGGTAATATAACGGCAGCCGCTATCAGGATTAAACTATAAGGCTGGCAACCGTTATATAGGACTGACAGCTGTTATACGAACTAATTACCTGCCACATAAAGAGTGGGGATATTTGTAAATCTTTACGTATTTCGCGACTCTGCCTTTTTTTCCTTCTTTTTTTTAGCTTAAAATCTTCGTTTATAGCGCCAATAAACTAGCTATCATGCTATATTTCGCTGGCCGTAACAGCTTTAAAAGGCATTTTTTTCTATATATTGTTATTGTACGTCATACTTTTTATAATATTAAAATGCAACAGTTATGTTGTTGCAATGCTAATATTAATTAAAAAGTTGCAAAATACTTATAAAATCAAATGTATTAGCTGGGTGCAGGAATTAAGGTGGCATGGGTAGGGAGCATATAGAATATTAAGAAGCTAACTGTAACAGCTATGGGCTTAACCAATTATTAAACCTAGTCGTACGGTTTATATTGGCAGTAGTATCGTAAAACTCTGAGCAATAAAGTAATAGTTACGTCTGGTAATAGCAGATAACCGTAGGTAATTTAGGTAATTAAATTATATTATAAATTGGTATTATTTAAGCTATAAAAATAACGAACGTATATATCCTAATTAGAATCCGTTTGGATCCGTTTATCTTTTCGGATTTATATCGTATAAATAAACTAGATTTTTATAGATCCGGAAATTTTTTCGGATTTATACCTTTTAAATGCATAAATTTTCTTAAATCCGGGGATTTATTCGGATTTATATTACATAATTTAAAATTTTACGTTGGAAATAATTTTTTTAACTTCCGACCGTTTATTAATAAGTTAAGTTTAATTAGTTATAATACGATTTTTCTTTTTTTAAAATTTTTATTTTTAAAAATTAATTTTTTATTACGTTTATTCGGTAAATAATTTCCCTTTTTATATATATTTTTTTAAGGTTTTTATTCGTTATATTTAACCGTATTAAAAAATAAAAATCTTATAAACGTTTCGACTAAAATAAAAAATGCAAATTTTTAATTCTTTTTATATAATAATAAGGTTTTAAAGTTATATTTTAATTTTCGTATTTTAAAAAAAAATTTACGTTATAATAAAAAACGTAATTTGTTACCAAAATTATATCCTAAAAAAACGGAATTATAATAAAACGAACTTATTTTTTAATTCGTTACGTAATATTATTAACAATCGAAGTATATAAAACGTAAAGAAATTTTAATTAAAAAACGGTTATTTCGATCGTAAAAAAAAAAAAAAAAATTATCGTATATTTTTAACGATTACGTTAATAACGAAAATCTTTTCGTACTAAAAATATCGAAATAATAAATCGTAAGCTTTAATCTTTAAACGAATTAAAAAAGCAGGAAAAATTAAAAACCGAAACGGTTATACGGGTTACGTAAATCGTTTAAATTACGGGGTAATCGATTAATTTAAAACTTTAAAAATTTAATTAAGTACCGTTAAATAATATAAATTAAAACTTTAACTTTAATAATTCCGGCATTATTAATAAAAGTTCCTTAAAAAACGCTAAACGTTTATAAAAAGTCTTACGAGTTTTTAAATATTTTTGGAATTTAAGTAATTTTTTTATTTAATTATGTACTAAATAAATCCGTTTTATTTCCGTATATTTAGTATTTTTTTTTCGTAAACCGGTACGTTTTTTATAGCTTTTTTTTTGCTTTATATTAACTTTAATCGTATCTGTTATTAATTCGAATAAGAAAATACAAAAAATTAAATAAAGCTTAATTTTCGGTAATAATTTTAATTTATAATTAATTTTAAATTTTTTTTTTAGTAATTTTATATAAATTAATATATTTAAAATCAAGTTTTTTGTTAGGTCGTTTAATTTAAATATTTTTAATAACTAAGTGAATTATTTTCTTTTTTAAAAAAATTAATTCTTTTAATCTATTTTAATTATAATATTTGCTTATTTAATTACGTACGAATTTAAATTTTATTTTTATTTCGGTATATAATTATTTTAATTATTTTAATATTTAAATTACTTTAACGTTAATTAATTTTTCGTATAAATCTTTATAAATTTTTGGTATAAAATCAAAATTAATAATTATTAATATCGTTTTAATATTTTCGCAATAATTAATATTATAAGTTAATTATGTAATTAATAATTTTTCTGTAACGGCACTGGCAGCTGGGGCACGTCAGACCCCACTTTTGTACAGCTGATGGCAGCGCAGCCTTTGGCCTATTTAGGTCTGCCGTATAAGTGGCCGTTCTCTTCCTTTTTCCTTCTTTTCTTTACCTTAAAATCTTTATTTATAGCTTGCCAATAAACCAGCGTTCTGTTGCATATAATGGCCGTAATATTATTCCAAGATTACCACCTTCGCTGGACCGAACGGTTAATAAATACGGTATTGCTGGACCGAACGATTAATAAATACGGTATCGTTAAACCGGGCGATCAATAAAAACTGTTTTGCTGGCTTAGCGATTAATAAATAAGGTACCTTACCGTTAAGGCATAACGACATAAAATAACGTGTAAGACCAGATCTGGCGGGCATAAGGATTTGCCTGCTAGGAAGGTTCGGGTATGCAAAAGACGATATGTATCTAGATTTAACCCGAAAACCTGCCTGCGGAGGCATTAGAATACCAGACCCCAAGACCCAGACCCGACCGACCGGCAGATGGCGATATGCCGAAGATAAGAAGATCAAGAAAACTTGCGCCTGCTTACGGAGGTATTAAAATCCCCGATCCCGATTAACGGCCGCGATCTTTATTACGCGCGTCCGGCCACGATTTAATACGCCGCGTTTACGATCACTTACGCCCGGCTACGATTTAATCGCTGCATTCTTAACTATACGCGCCCGGCTTTAAAAAACGGTAAATTTGGTAGCTTAAAAGTTTTAATAAAGTGATAACAAAATGTTAAAAGTAAAGGTAGCAAGGAAGAAACGGTGCAACCGGTCGGTTAAATAGCTGGTTAACTTTTGACTTAAATACTTTCTTAGTTCGTATGCAAGTTTTTAGGAGGGGGTAGTGTGACGGCACTGGCAACTGGGGCACGTTAGACCCTATTTTTGTACAGCTGATGGCAGCGCAGCCCTTGGCTTATTTAGGTCTGCCGCACAAGTGGCCGTTCTTTTCCTTTTTTTTTCTTTTCTTCACCTTGGAATCTTTGTCTATAACTTGCCAATAAACCAGCGTTCTGCTGCATATAATGGCCGTGACATTTTCGACCTAATTATTTTATTCGTAATTAATATAATATTATAAATACGTTTTTAACGTTTAATTTATTTTTTCCGTTTATTTGTTTATTTATAATTTAAATACGTTAAATAATTTATAATTTAATTTAAGCTAAATTATTAAACCATATTAAAATTTTAAAGTTAAAGTTATGCTTTTATTTAATATAATTTCCGTTAAAAGTTTATAAATATTTAAAATATATTTAAGGAAAATATATACGAATTATTTTATATCGGTATTTTTGTTATAAGGTAAAAGATAAGAAAATGTCGTAAATTAATTAACGATTTTAAAAATATTATCGTAATACATTTCTATAGTTAAATTTTTTAATATAAAAAGTTTAATAATAAAATTTAATATAATAAAATTTTATAATTATTTTATAATTAACAATAGTTATAATTTTCCGTAAGGTTTATATTATTATATTTTTATTTTAACGCAAATTTCGCATTATTATATTATTTTTTGTACGGTTAATTTTATTTTAAAAAAGTAATATATCCGTTATAAACGTTTTAAGATCTTATAAATTCCTAGGTATTTATATAGTTAATGTTTATATATATTTCGTATTAAATTTTTTAAAAGTTTTTTTAGTATTTAAACTTTGTTTATTCGTTATCCTTTGGATAAGTTATTATTATATTGCTATATACGTTGGTATATATTAATTAGAATTCCTTTTATTACGGCAATTTGTCGTTATTATAAATATTTTTTAGGTATTATGTCGAAAATTATCTGTTATATTTTAACCTTAAGTTCTTTTAGGTCAAGTCGTTTGCTAAATGTATTTACTTCATTATTTTTTAATTCTTTATGATAAATAATAACGTAATCGAATTTGAAAAGATATTTTACGTAACGTAATTATTTTCCGAGCAATTTTCGTATTATAAAAAAATATATAATATTTTTGTAAACCGTATATACCTTAATTTAATATATATTACCTTTAAAATAATATTTAAATTCTATAAAAGTATTAACGATAATAAATTTTTTTATCGTATATAAAATAAAATTGGCTTAATTTTATATATCTTATAAAAATAAAAGGTAATAAAATAAAGGGGTTTTTAATTATTTCGATATTCGATTATTATTTTTAAAGTATAATCCGAAACGTTAGTTTCTAACGTAATTGGTTACTTTAAATCGTATATAATTAATATTGGTTTATTAAAAAAGGCGTTTTTAATTTGTTAAAAAGCTTTTTATTTTTTTAATATTTATTTAAATTAACTTTTTTTTAATAAACTTTATTAATAATATAACTATTTTATTAAAACGACGTATAAACCTTTTATAATAATTAACGAATCCAAAAAATATTTATATTTTTCACGTTAATAAGTTATGCTTATTTTTTAATAATTATAAACTTTTTAAAGTATATCTTAATATATTTAAGGGTAATAATATATTTTAAATATTTTATTTTTTATATATAAAAGGTGTTTTTTTTAACGTTAACTAAAAAATTAATATTTTATATACCTTTTTTTTATTTTCGAATAAATTAAGATATCGTCAAAATAATATATAACGAAAATGTTTAAATATTTTTATAATACGTAATTAATTATTTGTTAAAAAGTTGTCGGTATATTACTAAATTTAAAAAAGGATAATAAAATATTCGAAAAGTTCGTATTTGGTTTTAAGAATTATTTTTTATTCGTTATTTAATTTGATTCGTATTTAATTATATTTTTCCTTTAAATTTAAAAACATAAATTATTAATTTTCGTATATGCAACTTTTTATTTCGATAACTAATAATAATAAAGCTTTATTTTTAATAATAATATCGTTAAGTTATTTATAATTAATAACGAATCGTAATTCTTTATTTTTTTAATAAGAAAAATATTAAATATCTTATTAATAACTTAAAACGTTATATATAACTTTTTCTTAATTTATCTTTAAAATAATCGCATAATATTTTTAATTTTATCTGGTTTAACTTATAAATAAAATAAAAAGTAATCGTTTTGCTATTTTTAAAAATTATTTCGTAATCCTATATGTTATAAAGTAATAGTTTTATTTTAAGCTTTTTTTAAAACAATTGCTTATATTTATAATATTTTGGTAATATTTTAGTTATTTATTTTGGTAACATTTTAAGTTTTAATAATAAATCGTTATTTATTTGTCGAAATCGTACTTTAAAATTTGTAATAATACGTCATATTTTTTTAATATACTCTCTGATTATGACGTATTTTGTCCCTTTAAGTAATACAGTTTTTATTATATCCTTATACTTATATTCGTTAATTTTATTAATTTAATATTAAAATTTTACGTCGTTTTGCATATTGGTAAAAAATAAATCGAAATTTACTTAGCTAATTTTTTAATCAATAGCTGTATTATATTGCTTTAACCATAATAATCCGAAAATCATATCGTAATTTTTTATTAAAATAATATTAAAATTAATAATTTATTTTTTTCCTTCAACGAAAATTTTAAAATAATTAATGTTGTATTTAAACTATCGTTTATTATAATTAAATATTTAACTTTCGGTATTTTCGACTTTATAAACACTTTTCTTATTTTATTATAATAATTATAATTTATTTACTACTTTTAAAGCGATATAATTTCCTTATATAACTCCGCAGTTTATTATTACGGTATACTATTTCTTTTTAATTCGTACTTATATTATAATTAATTTTTTTTCTGCCGCTTTTATTACGTATAAAGCCTTTTTAAAATATTATTATTTATCTTTATTTTTTTGTTAGCCTAAAGCTTCTTTATAAATAACGCTAATTTTTTAAGTTATTTTCGAATTTTATAATTCGTTTTAAAAGCTATTCGTTTAGCTTTTGCAGTTATTGTAAGTATCTATCTGTCAAATATTGTTGTAAAGGTCAGAGTGACAAGGTAACCCATTTATTGAGAACAGTCTGAAACCTGACCTTCTTTCCCATCTCTGGGGAGAAACCACCTATATATATAGACCCCGCATCGGACTTTGGGCTAATCGCCGATCCCTCGCATCAGGCTCTGGGCTAGTCGCCCCTAACACCCCGACACTATCTTATTGGCGTAACGTAACTTTCAAATAAGCAATTTGCTTTTAAAAGGCTTTTTTAATAATATATTTTAATTTTAAAACTTTATTTTTATAGGAAGAAAATAATTAAATTTCTTTTTAAAAAGCGCGTCGCTTTATTAGGTTCTCGGTAAACGTTAATTAAAATGATAAGTCCGTAATTATTTTTTAGCCACATTTTTTTTTATTCTTTAAATTTTTTTTTATACTCAATAATTATACTAATTGTAATAATAAAAGGGGTCTTTTATAAGGTAACTTTTTTCTTTTAGCTAATTTTTAAATATTATTAATTAGTTAATTTTATTTTAAATCGTTATTTTTCGCAAATACCGATATTACTTTTAATTTTTTAAATCGTTGCTTATTTAATTATTAAAATTAAAACTTTATCGCTATATTTGTATAATCCGTCGTACGATATATTTTTTATAATCTTTGTATATTTCGTCTTAATATCGTTTACAATTAACGGCGTAAAACTTTCCGTACTGATCGGGCTTTTTTAGGTATAAATTTTCGTTTTACTTTCAGTATTCCTTAATATAAACGTTAAATATTACTTAATCGTTTCTTTTTTATCGTCGTTATAATTAAGGAAATAAATTATATTTTTTAAGTTCCTTTTATCCCTTATATTTTTAAAGCTATTTTATAAAAATAGGCTTAATAAAAATAACATTTTTAATTATTGCTTAGGATAACTTTTTAACTTTTTTTAATTTCTATCGTATTTTTAATAAAAGGTTATAATTATTTCGGATACGAATTATATTAATTATTTTTTTATCGTTAGTTCTTTTTCCGTATTAATTTTCGGAAATTAGAATTTATTATCATAATTATTTCTGGCTTTTATATTACCGTATAAGATATTTTAATTTTTCGTAATTATAATAAATAATTAAGCTTTTTTGGATTTAATAATTTTTAACTTTATAAATTTTAAATATATTCCGTAAAAAATTAAAAGCAAATCGGGGGGTTTTTTTAATTAGCTTTAAAATAACGTAATTTCGAAAAAAAAAAAAAATTTATCGTTTTTTAAACTATCGGTTATCGATTTTTACGGCCTCGGTAATATATTTATTAAAACTTATAATCCGATTTTTCTTAATTAATTTATTTTTAACATTTATTTTTAATTTTTTATTAAATATAGCGATTATAATATTATTTTTGTTACTTTTATATCCGGCTTTAATAATTAAATTTTTAAATATTATAACATTTTTAAATGTTAATTTTTTTTTCGTAATTGGAAAAGTTTTTAAATTACGTTTCGTTTTTTATCCGGATTAATAAAATTATTTCGAAATTTATTTTCGAAATTAATATAATATTTAAAAACTTTTTTAATAATTTTTTTTATCGAACTTTTTAATTTTTGAATAATTCCGTATAATAAGTTTAAATTAATTTACGGTGTTTTTAATAAAATAAGTTATTATAATAAGGATTTAATCTGGCGGGTTTTTTAATCTTAAAAATTCAAAGTACGTTTTAATTTAAATAAAAAATATTTAAACATTTTTTATAGTAAAATTCGAACTTTTTAACTTTAATCTTAATAATTATTATAATCAATATTTCGGCTTTAAGTTAATTTTTAAATTTCTTAACTTTATTCTTAAATCGGATAATTTTTATTTAAAATTATTAAATAATATTATTCGTAATATTAATTAATATAATAATAATATTAAGTATTATTTAAAGTTTAATTATATTATTAAATAAAAATTTATAACGTATAACGGTTATAAATTTAATTAATTATTAAATATAATTATACGGTTTATATTAATATTAATATCGTAAAAATTTAAATAATAAAATAATAATTATATTTAATAATAATAAATAACCGTAAATAATTTAAGTAATTAAATTCTATTATAAACTGGTAATATTTAAGTTATAAAAATAACGAACGTATATATTTTAATTAAAATTCGTTTAGATCCGTTTATTCTTTTGGATTTATATTATATAAATAAATTAAATCCTTATAAATCCGGAAATCTTTTCGGATTTATATCTTTTAAATGCATAAATCCCTTTAAATCCGGAGATCTATTCGGATCTATGTTACGTAATCTAAAGTTTTACGTCGGAGATTATCTTTTTAACCTCCGACCGTCTGCCAATAAGCTAAGCTTGGTTGATCATAATATTGATAGCTGTTAAAGTGCCCAGGAAAAATAAAATATAGCCGAAATAGGGTGGCTCCTTTAATCGGGCTTCTATATGGTTGGAAACGCGTTGCAATTGTTATCATGTACAACTCTCAGGGATATTTTTTTGTTAATTACC